>PVJD01005923.1:0-106392 GCA_004026545.1 Mormoops blainvillei
TCTTTGGACTTCTTTTATTTATTAATGCTCAGTACATAGTTGATTTCACTTAGTCAATGGCTTTATATGATGAGGACTTTCAATTTTAGATCACCAGTTTAGATCTCTTCCTATGTGTTAATCTCATATTTTCAGCTGCCTAATTGGAATCTCCACTGGATACTTAACAGACGTCTCAAAATCAGCTTTTCCAGAATCAATGAGGTAATGACTCCTCCTGAGGTCAGAGCCCAAAAGAACTAAGTCCGATTGCTTGAGGATAAATAGGATCTTTATCCTCAATCAAAGACCTCTAGGTCAAACCAATTTGGAAATTGTGCCCACCAATTTGCTTCTAGGAATCAAGACTGATTACAAGTACCGATACTGTGATTGCCTCTAACACCTTCAGACTTCAACTACATGTGAATAACAGACTGAACTCCTGGCTGCCCTGAATTTGTGAACATGGGAGACATTTCCACATCTCCTTCACATGTGATTAAAAAGACAGGTGTGTTCATCATTCCTATACACCCACCATGGATTTAAACAATTCGAATGATAGAATAAGACACAGCACAGTGATAAATACTGTGACAATGAACTCCCATAAGTATGCCTATGTGTGACTTCAACATGAATGCTGAAGCAGTGACTAATAGCTAGTAAAACTGAGAAATATTCTACCTGCTGCTGGAGAAACACAGAAAATTGCCACTAGAAGTAATTCTTAAGATGCTTATCAAAACACAAACCTTTTGGAGAAAAAGATAAAAAATACTGGGTACTATTTCGGATGATGTACATATACACAGGTTTGGGAACTTCTCACAGAATGTCAAAGATTTTGTGAAACTCCTGAAGGTCTAGGTTCCAAGAAGAAGGCTTGTAAGTTTAATTAGCATTTACATCAAACAGAAAAAGAAAACGAAGCTGTTTATATCTGCACTTGGAGAATGTAAAGCCTTAATAAAAAATACCTAACTGAAGGCATTAGGTGAATAAACACCTTTTCAGTGAAAACAGAAGAAAATCAGGTCCACCATGATGATATAGAAATAGGCAAAAACTGGGCTTCATGTGACAATGAAGCTGCCAGTATTGAAGGGAAGTAGATTGCTTCCAACATGGGATCTGGCCATGGTTAGTCAATTAGCCCATATTTAAGTCAGCCCATTGTATGATAGTAGCTTTTGTCTCTCAGTCTTTGGGTGAGTATTGCTTGCATAACATCTTTTTGAAAGCACTTTTATTGTCTGCCTTTATAGAAATGTTTTGCTTGTGCCTTCTCCTCTCATTCCACCTCATCTTACACATCCCCTTACACAGAGTTAATTTCCATAAATGTTTGTGAATTCTAATAAAAAATAAAAGATAGTCATCCCAAGTCACATAAGCCATCCACAAACAGAGCTGGAGCTCAAAACACACTTGCCTTGGATTCTAGTTTTCCATATATCATACTATGTGCCCATGTCATCAAGTGCAGCAACGTGCAATATCCCCATTTAATTTTTTAAAACCGAAAACACTTTTGGAAATTTCATCACTGTAGGTTTAAAATGGAGCACATCTAAG
The DNA here is from genome assembly GCA_004026545.1 of Mormoops blainvillei. Taxonomy (NCBI): domain Eukaryota; kingdom Metazoa; phylum Chordata; class Mammalia; order Chiroptera; family Mormoopidae; genus Mormoops; species Mormoops blainvillei. The sequence continues at coordinate 1,561 of PVJD01005923.1, forward strand.
CTAGATGAGCCATTTTATGACAGCATTCCATCACTGATCCTGCTTCTCTACTTTTGACACTCTTGAGTTTCAATAGTCAGGGCTTGGAGATACATTCACACATAACACTGGAGGAACTTGTTCTGTGTGTTTCTTTTACGACGTTTATAGTCATTCATTATGAAAGCTGCAAAATTTTGGGCAATGGACTTTAATAATATAGCAATATGTACAAAACACATCATAAACAAGATCATAAAAGGCTGAAGTCAGCTGATGAGGTTGATGATTTATCACACAGTTTGGTATGGGGCTTTACAATAAAAGGTGGAGTATTTATAATTCATTTATCATTCAGCAATTTGAAGAAAGAAATAAAGAGAAAGAAAGAAAGAAAGAAGAAAGAAAGAAAGAAAGAAAGAAAGAAAGAAAGAAAGAAAGAAAGAAAGAAAGAAAGAAAGAGGAAGGAAGGAAGGAAGGAAGGAAGGAAGGAAGGAAGGAAGGAAGGAAGGAAGGAAGGAAAGGAGAAAGAGAAAGAGGAAGGGAAAGGAGGAGGATGGGACTAAACAAAGAATATATGTGAATGACCCACGGACATGGACAACAGTATGGGAATTGACTGTGGGGGATGGGATGGGCAGAGGAGGAAAAAGGGGGAAAAATTAGGACAACTGTAATATAATAACAATAAAAAATGAATTAATAAAAAAGAAGTTAAAAATAAAAGAAATACTAAAAAAAAGAAATGGTGTGTTCACAGACAAGATAGCAGTTACCAGAGGGAATGGGGGAGGGGAGAGGATAAAGAGGGTCAAAGGAGTCAAATATATGGTGACGGAGGAAACTAAACTTTGGATGGTGCGCACACAATGCAATATACATGTGGTGTATTATACAATGTTACACCTAAAGCTTAAAAGAGTTTTGTTTAAAAAAATTGTAGGAGCTGCACATTGGGTTTAGAACTATATTCAAGTATAGTGAAGCATATGATCTAAATAAAAAGGTAAGTATCTAATTTATAAAATTATTAAAAAGGAGTACAAGAATGTGTAAGGTCGATTGCCAAGAAGCTTTACATAAATATAAAAATGGAATGGACTAAATTAACTAGGTATATATTTTATAAAGCTATCTGAATGAGATAGAATTTGAACTTAAGAAGTTCATATCAAGCCCTGGCCATGTAACTCAGTTGATTAGAGCACATTTCGAGGGGCTGAGGTTGTGGGCTTGATTACCAGTCAGGGGACAGTCAAGAAGTAACCAATGAGTGTATAAGTAAGTGAAACAACAAATCAATGTTTCTTTCTCTCCTCCTCTCTCTATCTAAAAAATCAACTAAACTTTTTTTAAATATAAAAAAGATTAATATCAAGCCAGAAGAGTATAAACTGGCTTGAGAAGCTATATTTAAACTGGTCTGACTAAAGTGGGGAGATATGTTGGGGAGTCAAGGAAAAAAAATTACATGTGGAAGGTCAGAGGATAGAGAAATATTATGGGAAAAAATGTGTTTAAAATGCATTTGACATATCACAATGTTAACAACTCTAATATACTATTAAGCAAAAGTAAATACACTGAAAGAATGTGAGAACAATAATGAGTTTTTAAAAGCACCAAATTTGATATCAAGGGATCTGGATTCTATTTCTAATTCAGACTTACTGGTAATGACTATGGGTTTGACCATTTGCAAGTCTCAGTTTACCAGTAATGGTGGTAATAAAATATACTTTGCACAGTTTTTAAAGATTAAATGGCATAATTCATAAGTGAATAAACACTATAGAAGTTCTATATAAATTATTGTATATAGAAGCTGTATATAAGTTTAAAGCAGTATTCATTTTTTGCTAGTGACATAATTATGACATTTTACTCCGTGCAATTTTTATTGAAATGTAATTGATATGCAAGATTGTGTAAGTTTAAGGTGTACAACAGGTTTAGTTGATACATTTATATACTGCAATGCCATTATCAACCATTAGTTAACACCTCCATCTGTGCTGTTAACATTACCACAGAGCTCTTTAAGTTTATCCTGGTAGTGGTACAACCAGAATGAATTTTTATGGGGAGAGACTGAAGTCATATTAGTTAAGAAAAAAAGGCAGAAATCCAAATGTGAGATGCTGGGCTCAAGCAAAATGCAAGAACTGGGCACAGCTGTCTGGTAAATGACAACACCAATTACTTGAAAAAGTAATACCTGAGAGAAGAGCAACTAGATACTGTTATGGACCTCCAGTTTTTTGTCTCTCTACTTCCTAGTCATTAGTCATTGCTTTTGTCCCCATGCTTGCGGCTTCACAGGCACCAGATGACTGCAGCATCTCTAGAGATTACATCTATGTTCTTGGTAAGCAGCAAGGAGAAGGGTACAGGGTGAAGAGGCGTATGAGCTAAGCATGTCTCTTTTTCTAGGGAAACCCAAAGCTTCCCTGAAACACCCAGCCTTTAAACTTTCACTCACACGTCATTGTTCAGAATCTCATCACTTGACCAAGCCCAACTAGGATGGGGCTGAAGGGAAAGGAATTGTGGATAAAGGCCGGGTTAAGCAATTGTCAGGGTTTGCCCAGAGCCTATCCTCAAGGGATCATTAAGAATATTAAATAAAATATCTAAAGTGACTAACCTATTGTCTACAGGACACTATAGTAGCTGCTCAATAAAGTCTGTCTCCCAACACTGTTATATCAAATATATGACTGTCTACCAAGTAGCAGGGAGTTGCTACATACTGGAAAGAAATCATTAAATAAAATGTCACTTCTGAAAGATTTCAGTTCTAGACCTTAAAAAAAATGGTCATTTGAAAACCAAGCAGAAATGCAGCACATCAGACTTGGCAATGAAAATCATGATTTTAAAGTGACTATCACAGAGGTTAAAGCTCAACTATTAGGCAGCTATTGTAGAAATAGAAAGTTAGAACTCCTAGGATTAACCTGTAAGAAATATTAAAGGAAAGGTCAAAGTTGGGAGGAGCAAACTTTAATAATGTTGTCATAAAAGTCAAGAAAAACTGAGTTTTGGTAAAGAGTTTCAGCTAACTTGTACCAAATTCTACAGAGACATCAAGAACAATGACAGCAGAAGCAAGATCTAGCAAGAGTAACTTTATTGAGGATGGTAATTTCAGCAAATCCTGGGTGCATAAGTCAAATTTCAAAGAATTAGAAGAAAGATTGTTAGAGAATAAACACAGTGGGTTAAGAACATTAATTTAAGACCACAAGACAACAGGCAGTTAAACCAAAATGAAATAAATGGTGACTAGCAGAGGCAGACCGTCAGCAAAGAACTTTTTTAAGAAAGAAAAGCCAAGTGTGTTTGAGGGCAAGAAGAAAGGAATTGCTGTAATAAAAATGACTTGAATCATGGTAAAGGAAAGGAATAAGCTTCAGAGTGAGTTGTGTCAAAATAAAAACTGGACGAAACCTAGATATATGTGAGAGGTGATTGTCACAGTAAATCAGACTCAGTTTGAGAGCTTAGCACGAAGGATGAGATGATTGAGAGGACAGGTTAGACTAGATCCTTCTGCTAAGCTTAGGGTTGGCTTGTGAGAAAGCATAAAGTAAAAGGAGGGTTGGAACAAGGCCTCAGGTGAAAGAAATAAAGAATCAGAGGGGATCAATAGAACTTCCAAAAAGGAGAAAGTGCCAAAGTGTAGCTAGAAGCAATGTCTGCCAGTCCAGTCTGCATTTTCTTAGAAACAGGTTTTAAGGCAAGACGATAATGTGGGAATCTTTTTTTTGTTCCCTAGTAATCTAAATATAGATGTGGATAAAGTAATTTCAGGAATTATATTAGATTCGGGGTTGATATTAAAATCAAGAATCTTTAAGAGTCTGGACTGATGTGTAAGAGCCATTAAAACTCGAGGTAACCAAATCGTTCAAGTGGGAGAAGATGATGTCATCCAGGAAGTAAGATTTGTCAATGTGGAAAGGTACGTGTGTCAGGAGGATGAGAGATGCTGAGAAGTAGGTTCAATAGCGGAGCAGAGAGAGAATGGCAGTCAATGCTGTCGTGTTTGTGAGAAGCCCACCAACTCTGAGATTTCAGAAATGGAAATGTGGTATATTATATGTGATTCTATAGTAGAATGCTAAAAATGTTGAAACTACGAGTCAGTAAAACTTAATGAACTGAGAGAAGGAATGCTAATATCACCGAGAATGACGGTAAGTAAGGAAGAAGAGTATGAATCAATATAATAATAGTAACTAAGAGTATGAGTTCTGAACTAGACCCAGCATTTAACTCCCAGCTATAGCTCCTAACAGCTGTTTTTCTTTTGATATATTCAACCCCTGTAAGCTTCATTCTCCTCCACTATTGCATGAAAATACTAACAAACATCTCAAAGTATTGTGACAAATAAAATATGTAAAGTATGTAAAGTACCCACAGAGCAATTGCTCAGTGAGAGCAGGGAATATCCTCGGGAATACACAAGTCAAGTGTGGGGAACCCAACGGGGCTGCAGTGATGATTCGGAAAGTCAGTGAAGAAACACTTGAGGGACTATGAGAGATAATAAAGCTTTGAAAAAGCTAGGACTCCATTACAAATGGCATAGGGAAAAGCAAGACATGAAGGCAAAGGAAAAAGATGAAAATGAGAAATAAGTTTAAGATAAACAAAATTTCCCCAGTATCAATGAGGAACTTATTAAGTCACAATCAAAAAGGTTATGGGGTAAAGGGGAGAGTCCAAGGCAGATGAGGAATGCACAAAGGCAAGATTTTACCTGACACAGGCACTGGAAAGGATAAGAAGTTTCTCCTCTTACCATCAACACCTATCAAATGGTTCCACTTTAAAAAGGGGGAGTGGGACGGGGGAAAGCATCTGCTTCTCGAAAACCCAGGGCCTGAGTGTTTACAGTCTGTTATCCCAAGAGCCAAGAACATAAGGTCAGAAAGAGGAATCGCACAGGATACCATCACATGTGTGATCGCTAAGGCCGAATACATTTTCACAGAAGTTGAAGTTGGTCCTTTTAACTAGAAAAATGCTCCATAGAGCATTTTATGTGTTTTTTTTTCATATCATTACTTTTCTATCACCATGCTCAGGCTTCAAATATGTTTCAGTCAACATGATTTAATATTAATAAGAGAACTGATCTTGACCTGCTAAGAGTATAGATTATGTTTTCCACTCAAAAATAGTTTGTCGTATTATGTAAGTAATGTTATTTTGCTGAAATGAAGACATAGGAAAACATCTTCCTATAGAATTCATAAACATAAAAAACATATCTTGACCGTCCCGGTATGGACATCCACCAACCTTAGCTACAAATTCATCTACTTTATTTTGCTTTAGAAATCTCCCACCACCATTTTATCTACTCTTCACTTTTAGATTTTACTGGGCTATAGAACTTTTATTTTTCTATTTGTTCACTGCCCCCTGCAAATAAAAATTGCCACCTGTTTTCTGCTTCATCATAATTGTGTTTGTGAGATTATGCTGAATGACCGAGGAGGGAAGACTCTACCTTTTGTACATATCATTTGCATACGATAACCTAATGCCACTTCTCTAAGTGGAAATCATAACCTTCCAACACAAAACCAGCTATTAAAACATTGCCAAAAGCAAAACATTGTGGCTTAAACTGACTTTGCATGAGATGGAAGAGAATGAAAGGGTAGGTCACTGAAACACTACGGCTCTAATCTTTTCCATGATCCTTTATATTCATAGATTTCTCGGTATTCTCCTTTTTATGTTCTATAAAAGTCACTTTCAATTTTATAAAAAATGGAGCATAAAGCAAGCAGTTTTTAAAAAAGTGAGTTACATGGAAGAAAGAGCAGCAACTAAGATTTTTGTGATTAATTTGATAACTTCCAGTAGAAAGTATTTAGTTTATCTGCACATAAAAATGAATATTAAAATATTCATAGCCCAAGGCTACCAGAAAAGTAGGTAACAGCTGTCGGTCTAAAATGTGGTTTCATTATGCAGCAATTGGAATAAGCTTGTAATTATGAATTAAAACTAGAGCAGTTAAAAACGTTGAGTAGGTTTTTTAACCCCAACATTTTAAATGTTTCTGTAATAAGAAATCACACCATTTCCCTCAATAAGCTTTCAAGTGGTATCAGCAATAGCAGATTTGCTTTTGCTCACCTCAAAAAGAAATGTGCAACAGATCCTTCATGTACAATTCTTAATGATTTCTTTTTTACAGCCAGTTTGAATAGCTAGTACAGAGTCTATATTCCAAACTAGCAAAGATATATTTTAATATTTCTTTTAGATTTAAAGACAGCTAATCCAAGGAAACAAGGTTTTAAAGAATTATTTTGGTTTATACACAGATTACAAGTCTTTTATCTACATGTATGATTCTCTCTTTGACATGGTACCCCTATAACCAAGAAAATATATTTTAATGTTCCAATCAATATCAAATTAGCAAGATAAGGTATCACAAATAAAATAATTTAATGATGAAATTGCTGAAATTAAGAATACATTTGTGATGATATTCTATTAGGAAAGTATAAACTAATCTTTTTCTATTGTTTAATTAATAACCCACTGAGAACTATGACTTTAGTTTGAAACAATTTACTTGAAGAAAGATAACCTGTACACAGATACACTCATAACATTTAAGTAAATTATATAGAACAGGATAAAACACAAAATATATTCTCTATTCCCCTCTTTCACTGCTCCTCTATTACAGTCTGTTAAGAAGGTGGCTAGATCATTATTGAACAAAAGATAAAATATGATTGAATGATATGAATAGTGACTAAGAGGAGCATTAACCTGACAAATTTCATAAAAAATTACAAAGCATTTAAAAAATATTTTTGAGATTAAATATATTTTCTTTTTTATTTTTTAAAATATATTTTATTGATTATGTTATATTTTCTTAAATACAAAGAAAATGAGACATGGGCATTATGCACTAGATCCAAGATGAATAATAGCTAAGTATTACAGAAAAAAACTCTGAAAAACTTCATGTCTATAATTTGTGATGTGAACCTTCATCTAACTTACATGGATCTTGGTACAATGAGCCACTCCCATGTTATTTTTTTCCTCTCCATATTAACACTCCTCTTCCCTAAACAACAAAAGAGGAAATAACACCCTAACTCTCTCCTCCAGCCTCCAGCTCCTGGGTCAGATGAAGATCAGAACGTACAGCAGACAGACGAACAGACGGCACACAGGAACCCTATGACTCTTTCTCCAGCTCTAAGCAGCTGCACATGCAATGAAAGGGAGAACAGAAACAGGTGTCTGGCAATATCTTTTAAACATCAAAATAACCTACATAGTATAGCTGAATTCAGAGAGCAGCAAAAAGAGGGGATCATTTTTGCTGTACTCTATATCTGACACCTTTAAAAATCGCATGGTGCAGTGCTTGCCCTGTTCCTAGAATGAAAATGTGGTGGCAGTGTCAGAAGACAAAAAAGTGCTCAGTGACAAAAATCTCCCACTCCTAATTGGGCTCCAGTAATGTATTCAATAATTTGGTATAGACAAACAGATCTCTAAATCCCTTCCCTAAACAAAAGATGAACATGAAAACAGGCTGACCTTAAATACTGCAAGTAATCTATTATTTTATTATCAATATATTGGCTCATTACTTGCTCATAATCATGATAAATTTCCTGCTTTCCTTAACACAAAGCAGAAAAAATTTTGAAAACTGTAATTAATTAAATTTTTTCTCATGTTAATTTTAATAAAATTATAACACAAAAATTAGAATCTAAATTTGTTTTATATGAAAAGCCTATAATAATTGAATCACAAGTAACCATAAAACACAAGAAGGATAGATCTCTTTCCCAAAACCCAAAGTAAATAAACCATAAAGTAGTTAAACTAAGTAGGTAAGTTCATATTTTTGACTATTTAAATGAGATAACTCCATTGATGTTTTAATTAGGTGTTTGTGGATAGTATAAACAGCAATATAAATATTTTTTAAATTCCAAGTTATATTGTGGTACATTTCCCTAAGATAAAATCAATATAAAGGTAGTGGAGAACACTGGAGAAATACAAACATTTCTAAAAATAAATTTCTCCTTCCAAATGCCAGCATATTATATGGCAAAATTAGAGCACCATTCTCTTCCATAGTTTTGCATAATTTTTGATGCAAAATAGCAATAAAAAAAACTTGAGAAATAATAATGGCATTAAGTACTCAGAGTTGCTAATAGAAAGTAACATTTTAAAAACTACCACACGAATATTAACAAACTCACATTAAAATCTGAGGTAAGTAAACACCATCATCAACTTCTAATGAAGAAATGGACAGTGTGGCCAAATTTCTAGTCTGACTACTGACTCAGGCTGGGATCATCTATCTTTAATAGCATATAATTTCTTAACTCCAGTAAGAGTCAGACAGAGAGAGAAGACATATTTCAGATTTCAGCTGTTTCAAAACTTTTGAAAGAGCGTTATCTGAAAGATTTTGATTTCTGTTTATCGCCTTTATCTCACCCATTTGTACTAATTGAACCCCTTTCTTTGCAGATAGCACTCCACCGCACACACAGCCTGCACTCTTTTAATTGAGCCCCTTTGGGGGAAAGTATGGTTTAAATATAACAATATATTCAGAACCCTAAAATAATTTGATCTATAATAAAATCTTAAGCAAGGGAGGAAGACCAGCCTGGGGACCCGGGGAGGGGAAGATTGCCAGGTACCAAGTCAGAGATTCACAAGGAAGTTGTAGAAGCTCTTTCCCTGGAGACTTTTAAAAATAGAATAGACAGCCCTCTGCATTCAGTGATGTAGGAGGCTCTATTATACTTTGTTATTACAGAACTTCACTATAGGTTTCCTTAGGCTTGATTAAAAAAAAAAAAAAAAGGTGGGAGGAGGGAAAAGGAAGGCCACCTGATGTGAAGGAAAATTCAGTTTAAGAAAAGCCTTTGATAGTGAACTCAGTCTATTTGTGCTAAATTAATTCTGTGATTTTTACACTTGAATTTGGGGATAAAGTCTTAAATGGACTTAGATTTTTATATCTGATTGCACTGCTTTCTATTTTTATCTACATTTTATATTACTATTTTGTTCACAGTCTATTGTGCTATTTTTAGAAATTCAGTACATACCAGGTCAAGAAAAAACTGAAAGTTGGATATTTTACTGTTTTTCTTTCTTTAACTCCATAATTCTCTATATAAAATTTAAATATATGCATAGACACATACTTATACCTATATATGATTTAATAGTTTTTCAGGGAAACAACAATATTTTAAGTACACATATCTTTTGATTAATAAACTATGGACTATAATGATCATAAATTCCATATATATTTCTTCTTCAGTCATGATGCAAGCAAGATATCATGAACAAACCTATTTGAGACAAGTCTTCTTCTCATTAATAAAAAAAGAAAAATCATTTGATATCCAGTATCTGCACTGACACAGAGCATCACAGTGACATGACACTTTTCATTACCCGTGCTCAAGACTTGGACCACTTTTTTACCTTTAGGATTGACAGTGTGAATTTAAGGCCTTTCAGACACTACTGACCTTTCTTCTGTATTCTCTGTTTGGCTAGCCTCTTTATGTTTTCTTAATTGAATTACATCTTTAACAGCATTTAAATAAGCTTTCCTTGAAAGTAAGCAGTATGCTTTGGATGGATAATGTTAAAAAGTCAAAAATTTGTACTCATTTTTGTATATCATAACAACCTCTGGAAGTTCTATAAACTGTTCTAAAGGATATGGCAATTTCATTGCCTTCAGGAGTTTCTGTGAATAGTAGTTGTTATTTTAACACTGCCATATAGCATCATAGAATAATCATTTTGAAGGCATTTTAAAACAATCAGTGATCCAAATTTAATTTAAAATGTGCTATGGGCTAATTAATGCAAATAGCTAATTTGTATATGGCTACATAGATACCACCTACAAAAGGCTAAATTTACATATATGTATATTATGACAAGTACATTGTAATATATTTTTTTACCTAGTAGGTGACAACATTATTTTACCCTAAAGTGAGTTCATATGTATTTTTAAAAAATATTAATCAAGAACATAGGACACATTAATTCTATACATTATTAAGGAATTTTCAATAACATTCTAAGTTTTTCAGAGCATCACATTGGGCTGAGATATTCATTTCCTATATTAGTTTTCTATTGTTGCTGTAATAAATTGTCACAAGGTTCATGTCTTAAAACAATGTATGTTTATTATCTTAGAGTTCTAGAGGTCAGACGTCTGACATGGTTTTTCACTGGACCAAAAATCAAAGTGTTGGTAGGACTGTCACCCCTTTCTAAAGGTTCTAGGGAAGAATTTGTTTTTGTGTCATCCAGTTTTATTATTTATTTATTTATTTTAATCTAAGAATCCCAAGTCACCAGTTCAAAAGAACTTATGTACCCCTATGTTCATACCAGCACTATTTACAATAGCCAAGTGCTAGATACAGCCTAATTGCCCATCAGTAAATGGGTGGATCAAAAAACTGGTACATTTACCCAATGGAATATTAGGCAGCAGAAAGAAAGAAGGAGCTCCTACTTTCTGCAACAGCAAGGATGGAACTGGAGAATATTATGCTGAGTGAAATAAGACAGTCGGAGAAAGATAAATACCACATGATCTCACCTATAAAAGGAATCTAATAAACAATAAACAAACAAAATAGAATCACAGGCATGGAAATACAGAACAGGCTGAAAGTGACCAGAGAGAGGGGTTGGGTAGGGGGATAATGGTGGGAAGAAGGGGAAAGGACTAGACAAAGAACATGTATGAATGACCCATGGACATGGATAAACGTGTGGGAATTGATGGTGGCAGCGGGGAATGGGATCTCCAGGGCAAAGAAAATAAAGGAAAAAATAAACAAATGGGACTATATCAAATTAAAAAGCTCCTGTATGGCTAAAGAAACTATCATCAAAATCAAAAGGGAATGGTTGTATGGGAGAACATATTTGCCAATGAAACATCAGACAAGAATTTGATCTCCAAAATATATGAAGAACTCATATGACTCAACACCAATTAAAAAATGGGCAAAGGACCTGAATGGACAGTTCTCCAAGGAGGACACACAGAGGGCCCTGAGGCATATGAAAAACTGTTCATCAGCAGTAGCCATCAGAGAGATGCAAATTAAAACCACACTGAGATATCACCACACACCTGTCAGAAAGGTCATCATTAATAAATCAACAAAGAACAAGTGTTGGGAAAGGTGGAGAGAAAAGGGAACCCTAGTGAACTGTTGGTGGGAATGCAGACTGGTGCAGCCACTGTGGAAAACAGTATGGAATTTCCTCAAGAAACTAAAGATGGAACTGCCCTTCGAACCATGGATTCTACTGCTGGGAATATACCCTGAGAGTCTTTTCCAGTTTTTAGAAAGCACCACAATCCTTTGCTGCTGACCCCTTCCTCCACCTTCAGAGCCAGCAATAGTAAGTTGAGTCCTTCTTAATCACTTCACTCAGCCTACTCTTCTGCCTCCCTCTTCTACAGTTAAGAACCTCTGTAATTATATTGAGGCTACCTGGAAATATGGGGTAATATCCCTAGTTTTAAAAATTATTGTCTACACTATTATCGTTGTCCCCATTTTTCCCCCTTTGCCCTCCTCTGCCCAGCCTCCCCCCTGCTCCCACAGTCAATCTCCACACCACTGTTCATGTCCATGAGTCATTTATAAATGTTCTCTGACTAATCCCTTCCCCTTCTTTCCACCATTCTCCCCTTCACCCCTCCCCTTTGGCATGTCAGTCTGTTCCATGTTTCTATGTCTCTGATTCTATTTTGCCTGTTAGTTTATTTTGTTCATTATATTCCTCTTATGAGTGAGAGCATATGGTATTTGTCCTTTGCCAACTGGTTTATTTCACTTAGTATAATAGTCTCCTGTTCCAAACATGCTGTCACAAAAAGGTAGGGATTCCTTCTTTTGTTCTGATGCTTAGTATGCCGTTGTCTAAATGAACAACAGTTTTTTAATCCACTCATTAACTGATGGGCACTTAGGCTGTTTCCAGCACTTGGCTATTGTAAATGGGGGTTCTATGAACAGAGGGGTGCATAAGTTCTTTGGAATTGGTGATTTGGGATTTTTAGAGTATATTACCAGCAGTGGAATCCCTGGGTCAAAACGGAGTTCATTTTCAGTTTTTTTAAGAAAGTTCCATACTGTTTTCCACAGTGGCTGCACCAGTCTGCATTCTCACCAACAGTGCAGGAGGGTTCCCTTTTCTCCACATCCTCGCCAACACTTGCTCTTTGTTGATTTATTAATGATGGCCTTTCTGACAGGTGTGAAGTGATATCTCATTGTGGTTTTAATTTGCATCTCTCTGAATGCTAGTGATGTTGAGCATGTTTTCATTTGTCTACAGGCCCTGCATATGTCCTCCCCTTGTAGAAGTGCCTATTCAGATCCTTTGCCCATTTTTAAATGGATTGTTTGTTTTCCTGGTTTTGAGTCATATGAGTTCTTTATGTATTTTAGAGATCAAACTCTTGTCTGATGTATCCTTGGTAACCATGTTCTCCCATACAGTCGTTCCCTTTTCATTTTGATGGTAGTTTCTTTAGCCATACAGAAGGTTTTTGATTTGACATAGTCACATTTGTTTATTTTTTCCTTTACTTTCCTTGCCTTAGGAAATATATTGGCAAAAATATTGCTATATGGGATATCTGAAATTTTACTGCCTATGTTTTCTACTATGACTTTCATGGTATCATGCCTTATATTTAAGTTTTTTATCCATTTTGAGTTTATTCTGGTGTATGGTATAAGTTGGTAGTCTGGTTTCATTTTTTTGCATGTACCAGTCCAGATCTCCCAACACCATTTATTGAAGAGACTATCATTACTCCATTGTATGCTCATTCCCCCTTTGTCAAATATTGACCATAGAGACATGGGTTTATTTCTGGGTTCTCTAGTCTCTTCCATTGATTTATGTGTCTGTTCTTATATCAGTACCAGACTGTTTTGATTACATTTCCTTGTAGAATAGTTTTATATCAGGTATTGTGATCACTCCAACTCTGTTCTTCTTTCTCAAGATTGCTGAGGCTATTCAGGGTCTTTTTTTGGTTCCATATAAGTTTTTGAGATATTTGTTCTAGATCTGTGAAGTATGCCATTAGAATTTTAATAGGAATTATATCGAATCTATAGATTGCTTTGGGTAGCATGAACATTTTAATGATGTTAATTCCTCCAATTCATGAACATGGTGTATGCCTCCATTTATCTGTATCTTCCTTAATTTCTTTCTTCAGTGTTCTATAGTTTTCCAAGTACAGATTTTTACATATTTGGTTAAATTTATTCCTAGGTACTTCCTTTTCTTGTTGCTATAGTAAATGGGAATTTTTTCTTAGCTTCTCTTTAGGATACTTCATTGTCAGTGTACAAAAATGCCATTGATTTTTGAATATCAACTTTTTATTCTGCTATTTTGCTAAATTCACTTATTAAGTCAAATAGTTTTTGGTGGAGCCTATAGGGTTTTCTATGTACGCTACAAATAATGACAGTTTTACTTCCTCCTTTCCAGTTTGGATACCTTTTACTTCTTTTTCTTGTCTGACTGCTGTGGTAAGAATTTCCAGTACTATGGTGAATAAGAGTGGTGAAAGCAGACACCCTTGTCTTGTTCTTGATCTTAAGGAAGAAACTTTTAGTTTTTGCCCATTGAGTATGATGTTGGCAGTAGGTTTCTCACATATGGCCTTTATTATGTTGAGGTATGTTCCCCCTATTCCCACTTTGCTGAGTGTCTTTAACATAGGTGGGCACTGGATTTTATCAAGTGTTTTTTCAGTATCTATTGATATGATCTTGTGATTTTTGTCCTTTGTTTTGTTTATATAATTTATTATGTTTATTGAAATGCAAATATTGTACCATCCTTGCATCCCCAAGATAAACCCCACTTGATCATGGTGTATGATCTTTTAAATATATTGCTGGATCTAGACTGCCAATATTTTGTTAGTATTTTAGTATCTATAGTCATCAGAGATACTGGCCTGTAATATTCTTTCTTTGTTGTTTCTTCACCTGGTTTGGAATTAGGATAATACTGGTTTTGCAAAAATAGTTTGGGAGTATTCCCTATTCTTGAAAATTTTTTGAATTGTTTAAGAAGGTAGGAGTAGTTCTTCTTTAAACGTTTGGTAAAATTTCCCTGTGAACCCATCTGGTCCGGGGCTTTGGTGTGCTGGGAGTTTTTTTATTATTGTTTCAGTTTTGCTAGTTGTTATGGGCCTATTCAGGCTTTCTCCTTCTTCTTGATTTAGTTTTGAAACATTGTATGTTCCTAGAAATTTATATATTTCACTCAGGTTGTCCAATTTCTTGGCATATAGTTGTTCATAATAATTGCTTACAATTCTTTATATTTCTTGGTATCACTTGTTGCTTCTCCTCTTTTGTTTCTGATTTTATTTATTTGGATCCTCTCTCTTTTTTTCTTGATGAGTTTGGTTAAAGGTTTGTCAACTTTGTTAATCTATCAAAGTACTAGCTCTGGGATTCCATGGTCCTTTGAATTGTTCTTTTAGTCTTTATGTTATTTATTTCTGCTCTGATCTTTATTATTTCCTGCTTTCTACTCACTCTGGGCTTTGGGTGTTGTTCCTCCAGTTCTTGTAGGTGTAAGGTTAGGTTGTTTATTTGAGATTTTTTTATGTTCTTTAGGTAGGCCAGTATTGCCATGAATTTTTATCTCAAGGTTGCCTTTGCACTGTCACATAGGTTTTGGGTTTTGTGTGTTAATTTTCATTTGTTTCAGGATACTTTTTATTTCTTTCTTAATCTCATTGTTAACCTATTCATTATTTAATGACATATTATTTAGTCTCCATGTGTTTGAATGTTTTTGAGTTTTTTCCTTGAGCTTGGTTTCTAGTTTCAAGCCATTGTGATCTGAGAAGATACTTGATATGATTTCAATTTTCTTGAATTTGTTGAGGTTTATTTTGTGTCCTGTCATGTGGTCTATCTTTGAAAGTAAGCCATGGTGTTTGAAAAGAATGCATGTTTTGCATCTTTGAGGTGAAATGCTCAGTAAATAGCTATTAAGTCCATTGGATCTAGAGTGTCATTCAATTCCACAATATCCTTGTTGATTTTTTGTTTGGATGATCTATCCATTGTTGACAGTGGGGTGCAAAATCCCTTTCAGTGATTGTATTGTTGTTGATCTCATTTTATGTCCTCCAAAATTTTTGTTATGCTCTTTTATTGGGTGCATAAATGTTCACAAGGATTATATCCTCTTGTTGGACTATTGCCTTAAGTATTATGTAGTGACTTTCTCTGTCTTTTGTTATGGTCTTTGTTTTGAAGTTTATTTTGTATGATATAAGTATTGCTACCCCTGCTTTTTCTTCATGTCCATTTGTTTGGAATCTTTTTTTCCATTCCTTCACTTTCAACCTGTGTTCTGAGGTTGGTCTCTTGTTCTGAGGTTGGTCTCTTGTAGACCACACATATGTGGGTCATGTTTTCTTATCCATTAGGCTACCCTATGTCTTTTGATTGGAGCACTTAATCCATTTACATTTAAGGTTATTATTGACAGGTACTTATTCATTGCCATTTTACCCCGTTTGTACCTGTGTTTCCTTTTCTCTCTCTTTCCCTCTCCCTCTCTCTCTCTCCTTCTATCTTCATTTTCTTAAAGCAGTCCCATTAGTATCTCTTGCAATGCTGGTTTGGTGGAAATATACTTTTTTAGCCTTTTTTTGGGGGGGGGGTTCTGGAAAACTACTTATTTCACCTTTCGTTTTAAATGAGAACCTTTCTAGGTAGAATAGTCTTGATTGCAGTTCTTCTCTTTTCATTACTTGGAATATTTCATGTCATTCCCTTCTGGCTTACAGTGTTTCTGTTGAGAAATCAGTTTCTAGCCTTATTGGATCTGCCTTGTATGTTATTAGCTGTTTCTCCCTTGCTGCCTTTAAGAGTTTTTGTCTTTAAATTTTGCCATTTTAATTATGATGTATTTTGGAGCAGGTCTCTTTGGTTTCATCTTAATTGGGACCCTCTGTGCTTCCTGAATTTGTGTGACTTTTTTCCTCACCATGTCATGGAAGTTTTCTGTTATTATTATTTCAAACAGGTTTTCTAACCCTTGTTCCTTCTCCTTCTGGTATCCCTATGATGCAAATATTGTTATGTTTCATGTTGTCCTGCAGCTCCCTTAAGCCATTTTTATCTTTTTTAGTCTTTTTTCATTTTGTTGTTCTGACTGGGTGGTTTTTTCCTACCTTGTCTTCCAACTTGATGATTTGATCCTCTGTTTCATCTAGCCTACTTTTAATACCTTCTAGTGTTTTCTTCATTTCAGATATGGTATTCTTCTTTTCCTCATGGTTCTTATTCATATTTTCTGTTCTTTATCATGCTGATGTAGTTCCCACTGATTTCCTTGTAGCTGCCATAAAGTTCCATGTACTTCTCACTGAGTTCCTTGAATATCCTTCTAACCATTACTTGAACTCTATGTCTGATAAATTGTTTGCCTCAATTTCATTTAGCACTTATTCTGAGGATTCCACCTTTCCTTTCTATTGGGGGCTGTTTCTTTGTCTCCCCAGTATAGGTGAATCATTTTGTTAGTTTCTGCATATTAAATTGACCTGCCTTTACTCCCTGTCTTTGTGTGGTGGCCTTCTGTGGTAGGGGTTCTGTGGGACTCAGTTGTGCCATCTCCTTGATTTCTTGAGCTGGATGCTCTAGTGATGCCCATTATGCAGTTTATGTGAACACCTTGTTGTAACTGACTTTAGTTGCAGCTGGCTTATTCATTGGTGGGTTCTCCACTCCAGCTGGATGACTGAGATTCACAATCCCCACCATGTCTTATATGCTTTTGTTCAGGTGTTGCCAAAACAAAACAAAACTACACAGCAATCAAAACCTGCACCAGCAAAAATACCACCCAGCCACAACTATAATATCAACAACAAATGAGCAAAGACTAATAAAGATGGAAAGAGAATAAGATTATTATAAGAAAGGAAAAAAAGACTACGTGATGACTCTCAGAAAGAAAAATGATTTTGAGAGGGTAGAGGGAGAAGAAATAGTAAGAGTAGAAAATAGAAACAAGGCAAAGAAAGGGAGAAAATAAAATTTACAACATAAATAAAAATGGAGGGAATAAGGTAAAAATGGAGTAAGAAAAGGGAAGAATATAATATGAGGTTTGAAATTTAAAAATAGTGAAAAAATAGGAACAATGTTGAAGAAAAACAACCATCACAGCAATAACCACTGCAAATGAGCAAAGATTAATAAAGGTGGAAAGAGAATAAGATTATTGTAAGGAAGAAAAAAAAGATTATAAGATGTCTAAAAGAAATCAAAATGATTTTAAGAAGACAGATGTAAGAGAAATAATAACAGTAAGGATTAGAAACCAGACTAAGAAAGGAAAAACAATTTTAAATGAAAATAATAAAGGGCAGGAGGAAGGCAAAGTGGAGTAGGACAGGGGAACAGTAAAATATGAGATTTGAAATAAAAAAATAGTGAATGTCTAGGAATAAAATTGAAGACATGTAACAATGACCACAATATCGATGACAAGTGAGCAAAGAATAATAAAAGTGGAAAGAAAATAAAGATATTTTAGGAAAAGGAAAAAAACCTGAGATGACTAATGGAAAAAAAAAAGATGGTTTTGAGAGGATGGAAGGAGGATAAATAGTAAGAGTGAGGAACAGAAACAAGGTATGGAAAGGGAAAAAATAAAATTTAAAATGAAAATAAGAAAGGGAAGGGAGAAGGCAAATCAAACAAGAGAAGGGAAAAGTAAAGTATGAGATTTGAAATAAAACTAAAATTAAAAAAATAGTGAAATAATAGGAACAAAATGGAAGAAAAAGAAAAAAATTTAAGCTGTACAGGAGAAAAAAATAAGGCAAATAATTAAAAAGAATGAGGTGGAATTCATCTCAGCAGAGTTTACTGTTTTCCTACTGTCTTCTCCTTCTAGATCCATCTCTGGTAATGTCATATGCTGTCCCTGTCTAGCTTTAGGCAGCCAGTTCTAAGCTACAAGTGACCCACGACCTGTGGATGTCTCCTTCAGGCTTGGTTGGTTCTTGCTGTTCTGCCATACTGGCTTTTTATCAGCACAAGGCTAAGGGCACTTTGCATCTAATGTCCAACAGCACCACATGTATCACCTCCACTTGCCTCTACGGAGTATTTTTGTTGCAACCAGGAGGGTGTGATCCCTGGATCTCCCCTGGGAGGTACTGTTCAGTCTTCAGGGAAGATGGTGGGTGTATTCCCCTGCCCCTGCACCACACATCTTTGTCTATCCCAGATTATTTCCAATAGTGGATAGTTTCTGATGAATTAACTGTCCTTTTCATGTGAGGGGTCAATGTGTATAAAAAGGTCTGCTCTTTCCTGCTTGGCGCTGATGGCAGTTCTGTATAAGAGCTGAGGCTGGGCAGGACCCTGAATACCCCTTCTTGTGCCTGTCTCTAATCTATCTGTTCTGCTGGTTTCAGTGAGAGTAGAACCCAAGGAATGAGCATAGCTTGGCAGGTCTGATAAGAGTTCAGATAAGGTTCTTTTGGAGATTCTCTTTCTTTCCCCTGCAGATCTATACACAGCAGGGGGGTTCTTGAGCCTGGCCTTACTGTTCTGCAGAGTTTGCAATCTTGCAAGTAGAGGTTGGGCATGCCTTCTTCTTCCCAGAGATTTGTACTCCACAGTGTGAAGGGATCTGCCTGGTGCAAAGAATCTTAGGTGCTCAGCTCTTACTCATCTAGTTCCCAGCCCAGTACTCTTGCAGGAGACTCAGATCCAAACTCCATCCTGAGCAGTCCCCTGCTCTCTGGCCATGCTGGGCGAGGCACTGCAATCGCTTCACCACACAGCGTTCTTATCTTCCTGACCAGCTGGATTCAGTAAGGACAAATAGTGTTTTCAGCCTGGTGTCTTTGTTGGCAGGGCAGCTGTGCACATGTGCAGGGTCCATGCCCAGCCATGCTTCAGTTTCTCTTTTAAAAAGTCACTATGTGGCACCCACACTACAGTGCTGAGTCACTGACTGGTTCTCCATGCACTCCGCCTCCCCCAAAATGCAAAAATCTCTCTCTGTTAGGGTTAGCCACAGCCTGCCAGTGCCTCCAACAGTTTTAGGAGAAAGAGTTTCTCTCTGGGACTCTCCTGGTTTGGCACCGCAGCTATGGACATGCTGCTCACTGTGTGTGTGCAATCTAAGTGTCCCAGGATCAGTATATCCTCCCAATTTTCTCTCAGTTAAGGTTGGGGTTCCCTGTGCAGGACCTTCCTTTCATGATCCCCCCACTACAGGAGGACAAGGAGCCACTAAGCTGCGTGTTCTGTCTGGTCTCTCCTCTGCTGCAGGTGCCTTGCACAGGATATTTCCCCTTCAACTTATAAAATCTCTTACTGAACAGTGCAAGGCATCCTCTGTACTCCTTGGCTTCAAAACTTCATATTAGCTGAGATTCTGTTGATTGCTCAGGTCGCTTGTCAGAAGATCAGCCAAAAATCTGCGCTCGGGGCACAAGCAAGTGGGCTCAACTTCCACCTACCTGGCTGCCATCTTCTAGAACTAATCTTCCTAGTTTAAGGTCAACTGATTATCAACCTTAATTCCAACCAGGACTTAAATTCCTCTTTGCAGCATAAGTTAGGCTCCAAACATTAGGATGTGGACTTCTTTGGGAGGAAATCATTCTGTCTACCATACACACTTCCAAACTTAAACTACAGACTTATTATAAATTTCTCTTTTCCTAATAAACTGCAGCTAGTTTAAATAACAGTGGAGACTATATATACCCAAAATGTGTAAACCACTTCCACAATGATTTTCCCACCAATTTAGACACTGATTACTTTTGCTTTATTGTTTATTTATATAACACTATTTTCAAAATCTTTATAGAAATGTAGAGACATGACATGGATAAATTATGGCTAGGAACACTAGACAGAACAAACCTATCTAATTTCATATTGATTATGACTGCTATCAGTTATAGATAACAATTATATAAATTTGACAAGGTTCATCCCTTTTAGCTTGGGCCATTAAAAAATCAATTAGCCTTTGTTTTTTAGAACAAAACTACATATACTATTGGATTGTTCTCTCTTGTAAAATTGTTTGATTATGTCTTCTACCAAATAGTGTTGGGAATTTAATTACCTCCAAAAATTACTAAATCTTTGGAAATATTTCACAAAATGTCATTCTTTATTTAATAAAGGGCCAGCCTGATATTTCATGAGTTTCCATTCATCTGACAGAGCAGTGGTGTTTGTAACTGTGTATATAAAACCATCATTCTTCTAGAACTATCTTTAGCTGAGTGAGCCCCAAAGCATGGTCCATTCTGCTCAGATCTGATCAGCATCTTTATAGCTTATCAGCCTTGGGGTTCAATTTTGTTTTGGATGCTTTTATAAATGAGCACAATCACTGGTGAATCTGTTCTTCCAGATTGCAAAGAGAAAAATTGAGAGAAGAACTTTAGTAGATTACTGTGTCATTGAGAATAAAGTACAAGCACAAATGCACCTAAAGTAGTCTCAGGGATGATTTTGTTTGGTGTATATTTTCAGTTTTATTTCAGTAAAATTAGATGATTGTCTTAGTTATTACAGTTTTTGAAGTTATGCTCTAACCCCAGGCTAGAGGTATGATCAATGTTATATAATAAAGTCAATTTGTTCCAAAGACTATTTTTGTTTTCCTAAAAGGGAGAAAGATAAAAGAAAAGACAACTAGCAATAGATAGAAAGTATAAGAATTATTTCAGGACTATCTTCTTCTGGACAGGTGTATGATGCGTTTTATACTTTTAAGTAGCTACATTCAATAGTATGGTTGTTCTCAGGATCCAAGACAGCTGCAGTAATAGCAGAAGCCAAGAGGAAATGTTAATCATTTTAATGCCTTTGGCATTTATAAAATTTCTTCAGTAAAGAGTTTATAATAATATTCACTTCCATGAGTGGCTATTTAAGTTGGTAGAATAGTTTAATGTTCAGAGAAAGGTCTTATTTCTTACATATGTTTATGAAAATCTTTTGCTATACTGGGATCAGCTAAAATATGGTATCATTTAATATTTTAATAGGAAAAATAAAATTTCCAAAGGTCAGATATCAAATATATAATAATATGTTTTTAACTTGTTAAGCATCAGGAAACCTATGAAATTGTCAAAGAATTTCCAGTGACTGGCCAAGAGTAGTTTTTCTGTTATGCTAGAAATTCAGAGGAGAAACTGCAATGTCAAAAATCCAGATTCATACTGTTCCACCCCTGGAAACCTACCTTTCAGTCACTGTAAACTATAACTATATCCTAGATATTGTTCTCTGTACTATAGGAACAAACATTGACATGAATGGACCTCAAAGAATATGTAGCTTGCACACTATCTACTTATTCTGTGCATGACATTGCATCCTATGGCATCATTCTTAAAAACATTTATGACACTGCTATGGACTGAATGTTTTTGTTCCTCAAAATTTTTTATGTTGAAACTCTGATGTCCAATGTCATAGTATTGGGAGGTGTGGTGCAATTAAGATAGATAAAGTCCTGAGACTGGAGTAACCATCGGGGCACAAGAGAGCTTGCTTTTTCTCTCTGCAATCTACCATGTGAGGATACAATGGGAAATCTGCAATCTGCAACCTGGAAGATGGCTGTCACCAGAATCCGACTGTGCTTGCACCCTGATCTTGGTTTCCAGTCTCCAGAGCCATGAGAAATAAATGCCTGCTGTTTATAAGCCTCTTCATTTATGGTATTTTTGTTATAGCAGCCCAAAAGGATAACAAACACAAAACTAAATGGTGAAACACACTTAGAAAACTTGAGGTACATTTGTGCTTGTAACTTATTCTCAATGACACAGTCATCTACTAAAGTCCTTGTCTCGATTTTCAGTCCTCACCATAGCTTCTTTTAGAATCGAATACATATCTAACCATTTTAGCTACCTTTGCACTGACAATCACATTAGCTTACTTATACACCCATCAATAGTGGAGCCAAAATGCCAGATCAGCCATCAGGATTTCTGGTCAGCTGGGCTGAAAATATATCATCTTGCCATTTTTATAGCAAACAGACATCACAAGAGAACTTCTTATAACTTGTTAAACAAATTTAAAAAATATTTTTAATAAAACAAAACAACTTTTGCTATTTCTGTAAAACTATATTGTTCAGACTCCTGGCCAAGATGGAGGTATAGGTAGATACACTTTGCCTCCTCACACAATTAAAAGAAGCACAACAACAAATTTAAAAACAAAAACTACCAGAACTGCCAGAAAATCAAACTATATGGAAGTCTGACAACCAAGGAGTTAAAGGAAGACTGGTAGGAAGGTCAGAGATGGGCAGCCAGGGCAGAGAGGATGAATGGCAAGGTGGTTTCTGGAGGACCAGGCAGGCAAGGCAGTGGCTGGTGGAACGGGTGGTCCCACATTTGCATGTGGTTAAGCCAGCAGGAACAACTGGGGAATGAGACAGACTGTGCAACTCAGGGTTCCAGCGCAGGAAAAGAAAGCTTCAAAACCTCTGGCTGTAAAACCTGAGGGGGTTGCAGCAACAGGAGAAACTCCCAACCTCACAGGAAAGTACATTGGAGAGACCCACAGGGTCTCAGAACATACACAAACCCACTGACCTGGGAATCAGCATCGGAAGGGTCCAATTCCCTTATGGGTAGTGGGGGAAGAGACTGAAAGCAGGGTGAGAGCTGAGCAAGCAGCATAGTTCCCTCTCTTACCCATCCCACACATAAAGTGCCAAAATGCAGCAATGTGGGTTGCCCCGCTCTGGTGAACACCTAAGGCTCTGCCCCTTACAACATAAGAGGAGCACCTCAACAAAGAAATATGGTCCAAATGAAAGAATAGATCAAAACTCCAGAAAAAATACAACTAAGTAATGAGAAGATAGCCAACCAATCAGATGCAGAGTTCAAAACACTGGAAATCAGGATGCTCACAGAAATGGCTGAGTATGGCTGTAAAATAGAGAGAAAAGTAGAAGTTATGCAAAGCAAAATAAAGAAAAATATAGAGGGAACCAACAGTGAAGGGGAGAAAACTGGGACTCAAATCAATAATTTGGAGCAAAAGGAAGAAGTAAACATTCAATGAGAACAGAATGAAGAAATAAGAATTCAAAAAAAAAAAAAAAGAGGAGGGGCTTAGGAACTTCCAGGACAACTTAAAATGTTCCAACATCCAAATCATAAGGGTGCCAGAAGAAGAAGAGGAAGAACAAGACATTGAAAATTTATTTGGAAAAATAATGAAGGAGAACACCCCCAACCTGGCAAAGGAAACAGGCTCCCAAGAAGTCCAGGAAGCTCAGAGAGTCCCAAAGAATTTGGACCCAAGGAAGCACACCAAGACACATCACCATTACATTACCCAAAATTAAAGATAAGAAGAGAATCTTAAAAGTAGCAAGAGAAAAGGAGACATTACCTACAAAGGAGTTCCCATAAGGCTATCAGCTGATTTCTCAAAAGAAACCTTACAGGCAAAAAGGGGTTGGCAAGGAGTATTCAAAGTCATGAAAGGCAAAGACCTACATCCAAGATTACTCTATCCAGCAAATCTATCATTTAGATTGGAAGGGCAGATAAAGGGCTTCTCAGATAAGGTAAAGTTAAAGGAGTTCATCATCACCCAACCCTTATTATATGAAATGTTAAAGAGGTTTTTCTAAGAAAAAGAAGATCAAAACTATGAACAGTAAAATGACAATAAACTCACAACTATTAACAACTGAGCCTAAAAAACAAGAACAAAAACTAAGCAAACAACTAGAACAGGAACAGAATCACAGAAATGGAGATTATATGCAGGGTTATCAGTGGGGAGGGGGAGGGGGAGAATGGGGAAAATAGCTACAGGGAATAAGAAGCATAATTGGTAGGCACAAAATAGACAGGGAGAGGTTAAGAATAGCATATGAATGGAGAAGCCAAAGAACTTATATGTACAACCCATGGACATGAACTAAGAAGGGGTGAGGAATACTAGAGAGAGATGGGTGCAGGTAGGAGAGGGATAAAAGGGAGAAAAAAAATGGGATGACTACAGTAGCATAATCTATAAAATATATTTTAAAATAAAATAAAATAACATACCTTTAAAAATACATAGGAATAAATTCAAAAAGGAGGTAGAAAACATGTACTTAGAAAATTATATGGCACTGAAGAAAGAAATCAAAAAAGATACAAATATATTGAAGCATATACTATGCTCATGGACAGGAAGAATTAACATTATTAAAACGTTCATCAGACCCAAAGCAATCTATTGATTCAATGTAATTTCTACCAAAATTCTAATTCCATATTTCACAGGACTAGGAAAAAGAATTCAAAAATATGTATGAAACTAATAAAAAACAGAATAGCCTCACTAATATTGAGAAAGAAGAGCAAAATTGGAGACATAATGCTACCTGATATTAAACTATATTATAAGGCCACAGTAATCAAAACAGCATGATACTACATAAAAACAGACATATAGATTAATGGAACAGAGTAGAGAACCCAGAAATTAACACATGCCTTTATGCTCCATTAATATTTGAGAAGGAGGCAACAACATACAATGGGATAAAGACATTCTATTAATAAATGGTGTTGGCTAAATTGGACACATACATCCAAAAAAAAAGAAAATGAAACCAGACCATCCTCTAACACCATATACAAGAATAAACTCAAAATGAATTAAAGATTTAAATGTAAGACTCAAAACCATAAAAATCCTAGAAGAAAACACAGGCTCTAAAATCTCTGACATTTCTGATAGCAATTATTTTTTTTAATATATCTCCTTGGGAAAGGGAAACAAAAGAAAAAATGAACAAATGGGGCTACATTAAACTAAAAAGTTTTGCACAACAAAGGAAATCATCAGCAAAACAAATAACTTATTAAATGGGAGAACATATTTACCAATAATACATCTGATAAGCTGTTAATACCCAAAATTTATAAAAACTCATACTACAAATACCAGAAAAACAAACAATCCAATTGAAAAATGGGCAGACACCACAAAGGGACATACAGATGGTCAGAGAGACATATGAAAAGGTGCTCAATGTCACTAATTGTTAGAGAAACGCAAATTAAAACCATAATGATACATCACTTCACATCTATTAGAATGGTTCTCACCAGTGAATCCACAGATGACAAGTGTTGGAGACATGTGGAGAAAAGGGAAGCCTTGTGCAATGTTTGTGGGAATGCAGACTGGTGCAACCACTGGGGAAAACATAGTTTGTCTTCATGGACCTGTGCCCCAACATCAATGTAGTCTTTCATGTTTCCCTCTAAACTGGAAATAATGTCATTCCCCTCTAAATTGCTAACCCTATATTTACAGCTCTCTTAAAACCCTAAGGAAGTTTAGTTAGACTTCAAGTCATTAAAAAATATGAAACAATGAAAAAATTAAAAATGGAACTACCTGATGACTCAGAGTTTCAACTTCTGGGTATATATCTGAAGAAACCAAAAGCACTAATTGGAAAGAATAAATGCATTTCTATGCTCATTGCATAGTCATGATATGGAAGCAACCTGTTCATCAATGGATGAATGGATAAAAAAGCAGTGGTACAAAAATGCGACAGAATAAGTCTGCAATAAGAAAAGAACAGAATCTTACCATTTGCAACAGCATGGATGGACCTAGAGAGTATTATGCACAGTGAACTTAGTCAGCAGATAAAGGTAAATACCATATGATCTCACTTATATGTAGAATATAGAGAGTAAATAAACAAATGAACAAAACTGAAACTGACTCATAGGCACAAAGAGCATACAGGTGGTTCCCAGAGAGGAGGGGAGTTGGGGAACTGGGAGAAAGAAGAAGGGATTAAGTACAAATTGTTAGTTACCTAATAGCACAGGGATGTAAAGCATAGAAAATACAGTCAATAATATTGAGATAACTTTGTATGGTGCCATTTAGATACTGGAAATACTGACGAAAACACTTTGTAAAGTATGATTGTAAGCCACTAAGTTATACACCTGAAATGAATTCAGAATAATATTGAAAGTAAGCTGTAATTGAAAAATAATAAAGAAATAAATATATATGTGTCACATGACAGTTTCCTATAGTATAAAATAATGTTTATTTATAAAGGAAGGGATGGCTTTATATTTTACATTATGTGAACATAAATATGTAAGTTAAATACTGGATAAATAAATAATGTTAAATGTTTTAACTTTTAAGGTTGTGCAATATCTTCAGCATAAGGACTGTCATAATTCTGGTGCCGTTATTCCCTGGACGCCTCTATCTGCCTTGTCAGACTGAAGTACTCTAAAACCAAGCAAGCTCCGTGAATCGGTTAAGCCTCATGCTCAACTACTTAATAAAAATATGTTTCCCCCTTACTTTTTAAGTTATCTCACTTGTTTCCACATAATTTTAACAAGCACATTCATTTATTCATAAAGATCAATTCACGTAATATAGTCACCACATCTCTCTCCCCAAATAAAAACCACAGCAATGAAACTTCTGAGTGTTAGATGCCAAATATATGATCATTTGTAAAGATGGAATAGAGCCTACTAGGTTAGGAAGTATGGCAAGAAAGAAGAATTTTAAATTAAAAATTTGCTTCATTGACTCTGTGCCAATCTTTAATAACTGGAACTCTGAGGAACTAACACCTTCATAAGCAGGTTACAATGAGAACTCTGCTTGAAAACTGGTTTGCCAAATTTTGAAGATTTTTGACGCTCAGATATGAAGTTGCAAAAGGAGTAGCTCCTAAGATAAGTTATTAGGTTTGATAAAAATATGTGCAATATACTAAATACAGTCCATAAATAGATATTAAGTAAGTTATAGACTTCTAGTCAAAATATTTCGTGGACTTTGACAAACCTCCTCTCTTCCAGACACATCAAGGATAGATAAACAAGCAAACAAAACCCCCCAAAACAGAAAGACATGCATTGGCTCAAATGCATCTCTGTATAAGATAAATATAAAAGCCCACTAGAGATCAGGACTGAAACCACAGGCTAGCTCCATTCCAGCCCAGTGAGAAGCAATGGGACCAGGAGTTGGATACCTGCAGAGAAATCAAAGAACAAAATGGCCGCATGGTAGGTGGAGGAACGGAGCTTACCTCATGGCAGAAGATTGAGAAAGAACATCCCCACCCATGAACGGAAGCCAAAGGAAAAACAGCTGCTGACTGTCGGTTGATACCGTGTTTGTGGTGATGCTATAGGCCTGAGACCGTTGAGGTCAGAGCCACCTCCTCAGGCCGAGCGGCTGAAACAGTGCTGCTGTGGTGACTAGATCAATGATATTTCCGCATCCCTCTGGTAATAGCTCCAGACATGATAAGAGCAAATTCTGGAACGGGGGGCTAAAAGACTGGAAAGTCTGGAAGGAAGGGTCCCATTTGTTAAGAGAAGGAGACAGAACAAGAGAAACAGAGGCAGAGACAACAAATGACACAACTTTCCATTCAAAATAGATCTGCAATCTAAACTATCAAAACACATGACGGAGAATTCTAATGTTAAGAAAGTCAACTAGAGTACTCAATATAATCAAAACATGAATTCACAGGAAACAATTAATATTCACAGCCTAACAAAGATTTCAACATATTTAGAGGACTTGAAGAGATGAGTGATTAACATCCATTTAAAAGAAAAAGAAATGAATTTTTTTTAAAGTAGGGAGATATGGGTGACTATGAAAAATAGATGTTTTGAAATTAAAAAATAAAGACATTTCACAGAAGGAAGATTTCAGAATTAAAGATTCAAATAGTAAACTAAATTGTAGACTGGACACAGATAAAGTAAGAATATCTGAGTTAAACAATGGCAATAAAGGATTTGCCAGAAGTATGCATGAAGAAAGAGAAATAGTAAATTTTGAAGAGATATTAGTTGATAATTCTCCAGGATAAAGAAAGGCACTAGTCTGGTATCAGAAGTACATGTAGAGTGTCAAGAAAGATAAAAAAACTAAATCCACTCCCAGGAACATTATAGTAAAACTATGGAAAATTAGAGATAAAACCAATACCTTAAATATTATGAAAAAAAAGATAAACTGCAAAGAAATGGCAATTTGGCTTCTTATCAGCAACAACAGATGCCAAGAAACAATAGAATAGCATTGTAAAATACTAATAGAAAATAATTGTCAGCATAGATTTAATATGTAAAATTCATTCAAGAATGAACCAAAATATGTAATTTTAGACATATAAAAAGAAGCTGCCGTCCATACATCCTCATTACTATTGAATATTCCAGAGAAAGAAATGGGTAAAGGAAACAAAGATGAGCACAAACTTAGATACGATAAACTGGTAAGTTTGATTAGTGATGTATTCTAACAGATAATCATGATATTTGCTTATATTTTTAATTTTAGAAAAACTGTAAATAGCAGTACAAAATGGAGGGAGGTTGTTTAATGGATAACCAAAAGTGACTAGGGTCCTTTCTAGAGTCTGAGAGGTGTTTAGAACTATTGAATATTTTGGAATTTGCTAAGAAGATTTTATAATTAAGTACATGTCTTAAAAGTTAAAAATAAACAATAAACATAATCAGAGGGTACATACTTCCATTTATAAAATAAGTCCTGGGGAATGTAATGTACAGCACGGGGGTGATCATTAATAATATTCTTTATATATTTGAAAGTTGCTAAGAGAGTAGATCTTAAATATTCTCCTCACAATAAGGATATAATAATAAACAAAATAAAATAAAAATCAATAAAGATGTGGCTAAGAGCTTTAAACTATTACAAGATGCAGAAAAAGAAAATGTAGAAAAATTTATCAAACCAGTACGAGTCAGAAAACAAGGCAGGAAAGGCAAAGAAAATATAAAATGGTAAAAATTCAAATGCATTGATAACCAGGGTTATTGTAAACAAAGAAAACCCATCCAATCTAAGATGATCTGATTGGATTAAATAATTAAAATCCAACTTAAAACTGAAAAAAAAAGGGAATAGAAGGAAATAACTTACCAGACAAATCTTAATTACTTCTTACTAACTATAACTATTTACTAATTCTAATATATTTTGTAACTATGTTAT
This sequence comes from Mormoops blainvillei, assembly GCA_004026545.1. Lineage (NCBI taxonomy): Eukaryota > Metazoa > Chordata > Mammalia > Chiroptera > Mormoopidae > Mormoops > Mormoops blainvillei. The sequence continues at coordinate 30,801 of PVJD01005923.1, forward strand.
GAAGTCACTGAAGTATAACATGGTTAAGAAAACATTGATGCAAAATAAATAATGCTATATACTTTATGCATTTAACAATTGACTTTGGAAAATAAAGCAGAATCTTAGAATTTTGAGAGAAAAAAAATCACAGTAACAAAATTATACTGGGATGTTTAATATATTTCTCTCAGGAACAGAAAACATATTAACAGGAGCAGAAAAATATTAAGAATATAAATGATTTATACCATAAAATTATGATTATGTATACCATAATGTATCTGTGATAAAAACTGTACATTTATATTTATTTTTTATTTTTTGATTTAATCTTTATTGTATTTTTTCTATTATTATTTAGTCCCCTTAAACCCTCCTCCCCCCAGCAATCACCAAACTGTGCATCCTTTTTCCTTTTCACTCAATCCCTCCACCCTCCACTAGCTGTCCTTCTGCTCTGCATCCATGAGTCTGTCCCCATTTTCCTCGTTAGTTTAGTTTGTGCATTAGATTCCACATGTGAGTGAAATCATATATTTGTCTTTCTCTGATTGACTCATTTCACTTAGCATAATGTTCTCCGGGTCCATCCATACTGTCACAAAGAGTAAAATTTTCTTCTTTTTTACGGGCAAGTAGTATTCCATCATGTAAATGTCCCATAGTTGTTTTATCTGCTCATCAACTGACAGACACTTGGGCTGCTTCCATATCTTGACAATTGTAAATAATGGTGCAATGAATATAGGGGCGCTTATGTTCTTTTGAAATAGTGTTTTGGGCTCCTTCAGATATATTCCCAGAAGTGGGATTGCTGGGTCTAAAGGCAGATCCATTTTCAGTTTTTTGAGGTGTCTTCATACTGCTTTCCACAGAGGCTGCACCAGTCTGCATTCCCAACAATGCAAAAAGGTTCCCCTTTCTCCACATCCTCACCAACACTTGGAGTTTGTTGATTTATTGATGATAACCATTCTGACAGGTATGAAAATATAAAATGGTAGAAATTCAAATACATTGATGATCAGGGTTATTGATATCTCATTTTGATATCTCAAAATGATATCTCATTTTGGTTTTAATGTGCAATTCTCTGATGATTAGTGACATTGAGCATCTTTTCATGTGTCTATTGGCCATCTGTATGTCCTCTTTGGAGAAGTGTCTATGCAGATCCTTTGCCCATTTTTTAATTGGGTTATTTGTTTTTGTTTTTGTTTTGGTGTTGAGTTTTTTAAGTTCTTTAAAAATTTTGGATATTAACCCCTTATCAGGTATATCAGCAAATATGTTCTTCCATTCTATGCGTTGTCTTTTTATTTTGTTGATGATTTCCTTTGTTGTGCAAAAACTTTTTAGTTTGATGTGGCCCCATGTGTTCATTTTTTCTTTCATTTCCCTTGCCTGTAGAGATATATCCAATAGATGTATCTGATAAAATATCGTTATGCACAATGTCTGAGATTTCACTGCCTATGGTTTTACCTATGATTTTTATGGGTTCAGGTCTAACATGTGAGTCTTTGATTAATTTTGAATTTTTTATTGTGTATGGCATAAAAAGATGGTCTAGTTTCGTTTTCTTGCATGTATCTGTCCAATTTTCCCAACACCATTTATCGAATAAACTGTCTTTACCCCATTGTGTGTGTTTACGTCCTCTGTTGAATATTAATTGACTATATAGGTATGAGTTTATTTCTGGGCTCTCTATTCTGTTCCATTTATCTATTGTCTGTTTTTATGACAGTGCCATGTTGTTTTGATTGGTATGGACTTGTAGTATAGTTTGATATTAGGTAGAATGATCTCTCCAACTTTGTTCTTCTTTCTCAGGATTGCTGTTGATATGCAGGGCCTTTTGTGGTTCCATATAAATTTTTGGAATATTTGTTCTAGTTCTGTTAAATATCTTGCTAGGAATTCCATTGAATCTATAGCTTGCTGTGGGCAGTATGGACATTTTAATGATATTAATTCTCCTATCCGTGAACATGGTATGTGCTTCAACTTATTTGTATCTTCTACTTCTTTCTTCAGTGTCTTATAATTTTCTGAGTATAGGTCTTTTACATCCTTGGTTAGGTTTATTCCTAGGTATTTAACTCTTTTCTGTAGCAGTTGTGAATGGGACTGCTTTCTTAGTTTCCTTTTCCGTTAGTTCGTTATTGGCATACAAAAATACAACTGATTTCCAGATATTAATTTCATATCCTGCTAGTTTGCTGAATTCACTTGTCAGTTCTAGCAGTTTCTTGGTGGAATCTTTGGGGTACTCTTTTTACAATATCATGTCATCTGCAATTAATGATAGTTTTACTTCTTCCTTTACAATTTGGTTACCTTTTATTTCTTCTTCTTGTCTGATTCCTATGGCTAGGACTTCCAGTACTTAAATGTTTATATTTAAGTGAATTCTTAACTAACTGTAAGAAATATTTAGTATTATCTAGCTCATATGGAATATTTACAAAACATGTAAATGGATTGCAGATTACTTCCTAGAAAAATAGTGTGACCATGACAAATTAAAAAGGAATCCTTTATTGTAAGTTGCATTTCCTCAGTTCCCCTCCATTGGGACAAGGCTTGGCCTTGGGTGATGGTTGCCTGGTATTTTATGTATGGAAAGAGAAATGGTGAGCAAATGGCAGGGGTTTCAGTGAGTGAGAAGAGAGCAGAAAGCATCATTAAGAATGAAGCAGCAAGACTCCACCTGCCCTGGTAACCATTAAATATTTTTGGCTGATTGCTAGCATCCATCAATATTTCTTTGAAGTTTTCTTATCTTACTACAGTAGAATAATCAGAGTGGACCTCTTCATCCTTACTTACACACACACACACACACACACACACACACACACACACACACAGTCTCAGTACATTTTCATCTGACGTTTGATTGCTAGAACCCTCCTTCTAAGACTGTGGGTGAATTATACCTAGGAAGGGTCTTAGGGGTGGGATAGCAGCTCCTTGATTTCTGAATCTCTGTCTTTGAATATTTCCCTAATATGTCTGAGGAAGTTTTATCAGTCATTGGGAGTTGATTGGATTTTACAGAGTTAGAGTTATTTCTTCCCTTGGGTCAATTAAAAGTGGAATAAAACCTTATTTGGTCAGATAGGCAGTGAAATTTTTGCTTCCCAATTTGGCATTTTAGCATTTTACCTGATAATAAGATATTTCTTTGGGAAACATAAAAATTAAACATTTTAAAACAGTTAATCATAAGTAGGTATATCATCTGGACAAAAAAGATACATACGTTTATAAAAATTAGGAAATATTTTTCTCAAAATATGGTTGTTACTACAAGACATTGATAATGATAATATTAATTTTATTCAAGGAACCCAACAATACTATTTATTTTATCTCTCCTTTGTCTCCAGGATACTAGAAATATTTAGACTGTCACCACCTCTACTGCCACGATAAGAAAATCCTGGGAAATGAAAACGTCCTTTCTCTTAGGATATTGCATCTGATCCTGTGTTAATATTCACTAAGATGTTTTCTAATCTTTGGATTTGGGGAAAGTTAAAAAAATAAAAAAGGAAGCTATTGAAGATAAAGCAAAAATGCATAGAGGAGAATATAATATTTTTTCTCATGATGCTGAATAAACCACAGAATTTTTATTATACTTGACTTTCTATTTATAATTTATAATAGCTGCATGCTGATCCCCAAATATATTATGTGATAATGGTGACAAATCTGACTTTTGTCATTAGATGTGATCATCAGACCCCCATTATTAATTTCTATGTTTGTTCCTAGAGAAGCGTGAGTTCCGCTTATGTCAGTGGCTCTCGAGATGCTATTCCTTTGAAGAAGAAACTCCAATTTCCTTTCGCCCCACCCTTTATGTATTCAGGTGTCTGATAAACGGTCTGGCAGTCTCGCATAAATAAGTAAAGTGCAAGGTCATCTTTGGTGGAAGGAAATAGATTAAAGGAAAAGATCGGGGCGGGGGGGGGAATTCCGGGCTATAACTCTCAGATTACCTAGGAGACAATTGCCAACTTTCTTCAGAGTCCGGAGGTACTCTGTGGTAAATTAGACCTGCAAAGTTTTGCTTAGAAAGGCAAGCTATGGCACAGTTGTTTTACTAATTGAAGTGGTGAAGTTTCCATCTGCGGGTGGAGGGACGTTATTTCAGGGATTGGCTGTAGGCACAGTGCCAACATACTTACTTTTGGCAGTTGGTTAGGGACCAACCTGTTTTTATTGACATGTTCATTAATATCAATATTTTATGGCACAAAAGCCTCCAAATTTGTGACTTTCATAGTCCCAAGATGATTTACTACAATCTCTGAGGTCCCTTCTAAAGTGAAGGAATTGATTCCGATGGTGAAGCAAAGGAGGTGGCTGCTTAGTGGGCTGGATTGCATTGACAATGGCTCTACTCTACTTGCCTTCATGAATTATAGCACCAGGACTGCTGTGGAAATTCAGGCATATCAGAGCAGACACTGTACATGTTTGAGTGATGTCAATTCAAATGGATACAGTGGGTAGAGTTTGTTGGTTTGTACCCTGTACCTGGTTCTGGCCCTCCACCAGGATGACTGTGAGAGTCCACATGAAGAAATGTCAGGAAATGTGTAATTTATACAGAGGAAAACACCAAGAAAACATTGCTTTTAGCTGTAATAAAAAAACAAAACAGAAAAAAAAAATTTAGTTGCCAAACTTGGATGCGTTTATACTTTTAAAAGTGTGGTAGTTAATATTTACTTTTAGTCAACAAAAATATACAACATTAACATTTTTAAGGGAAAATAAATTAAGAACCATATAGGTTGTAGCTGTGTCAATGATTTCTCCTGAAATCACTCTAACAAAATAAACACCATAAACAGCAAAAAACAGGGGGCTCACCTTCTAAATAGGTATTCCAGAACTCACATTTAGCCATCCCTGAGTCCAAAACCAATTTTCTCCCCACAAGATTACATGGATGTGTGCAGATGTATGCTGTGTATGTTGTGTGTTGCTGAAGGTGATTTGCTAACATTTTATTTTCATTTTTTACATTTGTATTTATGTATGAGGATGAACTATAACTTTCTCCTCTTATGCTATTCTTGTCTGATTTTATATCAAGTTTGTAATAAGTGGCTAGTGGCTTTGTGGAGGATTTCTTACTTACTGGTTTTCTGTTGCATTCATTTAAACTCTTATACAGTATTATTATTTTTGTGCTTAAGTTTTTAAATTTTACCTTATTATTCTTTTTCTAGCTTTTAAATTGAAAAAGTTTTTCCTCAGTTTTTGTTCTTCCTCCTTTTTTCTTTTTTAAAAATAAATACTATTTTTGAAGTTATATATTTACTACCAGGGTTATTTTTTAGCTGCATTCCACAGTTTTTTTTAATAAGTACTTCCATTGTTTTATATTATCATTTACCATTGTTATTTTTTAAATAACTAATTTAAACATCTGCTTAAATTTCCAAATATATAGGGAGCTTTGTTTTTTCATCGCTGAATTCTATTTTATGTCTACCTGCCTGAGAATATGATCTTTGTAATTTTTTTTAAAAAGTCTTAATATATGACCTTAATATACTCACTAATAGAAAAAATAATTGTATTTCTAGCTATTTCTATTTTTTTTATTGGAAAATATTCTCAAAAAGCTGTACCTGGATAGCAGCATGTAGAGTCAATCAGATTGTGAAAAAAGAAAACTCTAAAGGAGTGGGTAGGTTTGAAGTCTTATTCCTGGAGAGAGAGGAGGGGTGGCCACAGAAAAGGGAGGGAAGTATTTGGCATCTCTGGTACCATAAGGGAGCTCACAACAGACTGACCAGTTCAGTAAAATAAAATGCCAACTAACCAGCTCCACAGTTTTGAAACATTTAAAATTTATCAAGGTGTAGTACCCATAATTTTATCCTACCCTTGAATTTCATTCCGACTACAAAGAAAAATCGAATCTAACTTTCTGTCTAAAATCATATGGGTGCTCTCGGAACATCTGAAAATTTAAGCCTTTCCACAGAAATATTTACACAGTGACCCTGGTTTTCTTCACAATAGTTTGGACAGAATCAAGTGACCATATTAGATGCAGTGACCCATTTTTTAAAATGTGCCTCTGCCTTTGGCTTTTTAACTAGTTCCAAAATACATGATATTTATGTTTTGACATCTTCAAAGCTTGCATAAATTATAGAATTTTAGAATGGAAGGCAGCCTTACATAGCCTCTAATTAAAATTCTTCAATTTTCAGATTAGGAAACTAGACCAAAAGAGATTAAGTGACTTAATCCAAGGTGACAGCCAAGTAGTGACAGATCAGGGATTGGGCCATAATCAGCTTTTCTTTATAAAATGCTTATACCAAAAAAAACAAGCAAAAAGGCCCTGGCTGGTGTGGTTCAGGTGGTTGGAGCATGGTCCCATAACCAAAAGGTTGTGGGTTTGATTCCTGGTGAGGTCTCAAACTTACTCTGGGGGCTAGGTTCCCAGTCCAGGCACGTACAATCCTGGAGCATATGGGAGGCAACCAACTGATGCTTTTTCTCTCACATCGGTGTTTCTCTTTCTCCTTTCCTCTCTCCTTTCCTCTCTTTCTGAAAGTAATAACACACACACACACACACACACACACACACAGCCCCAGGGTGAAGATTTAAAAAACAATTAAAAAATAAAAATAATCAAACAAAATATATCTCCTTCCATAGCTAACTCTGTATTATATTTTCCAAATTTGATGGAAATGTAACATGGAATTCAACAATATATTGTACACTTCAATTTCTTTATGCATTTATACATGTTCTTCACATTTTTAACAGCGAATGGCATATCTATGCAGGTGACTCTAAGTCTCTGTTGCAAAATAAGAAAGAAAAATATTTTAAAGGCAAAATCTTTCCTTGCAATTTATTTCAAGGTGTTAAATAGTTCAGTGCTCTGGGATCCATTATGTCTCCGTTAAATTCATGCCTTGGTACTATCACAACACATATAATAACCATCCTTCTATTTCAAAATGGGAATCTGTTTCCTGTAAAGTATCAGATAATCATGAGAGAGGCATTGTCTTATGATTATTTGACTATATTACAGTGACATAAAAATTAATAACAGAGGAGAAACTAAAAATACTTATGTATGTAGCTTTAATGAGTATAGTACTTTTTGGTTTTCAAAGCATTTTCAGTTTTGTAGCACTGACTCTTGGATTCTGTACTTCTGCCTCAGTAATTTTTTTTTGTTGTTGTTAATAGAAATGTGAAGGTGGTCAGTTTATGGGAAAACTGTTATTTGTTCATGTAATTTTCAAACACACATGATAAACATGTTTTGTTTCTGACTTCTGGCAATCCTTCCTTCTGACTATAGTACTCTGATTTTCCTCTCTGAGTTCCTGTGGTTCTGGACATCTAACCTCCCTTTTCTCACTACCATCTCCATACTCACTTTATCTTCCACCAGCTATGTGGAAACATCACCCAGATCTAATCATTAGATTTCATTCCTTCTGAAAAGTGATTGGCTTAGAGATAGGCACCGAATAGTCATTCAGTGAGACAGAACCCTGGGATTCTCACTGGAACTATCATGAAAGAAGCTTTCTTTTTCTATTAGGAATTACTAAGCTTAGAGAACATGGGTTGAGAGTAGTCATTTTACCATTTTATAAGGAGACCTGCCTGAAAAAAAAAAAAAAAAAAAAGGAAACCACACAGGGAAGTGGAGTGGAGAGAGAGATACTGATGATTTTAATATTGCCCACATCTTTGGATGCAATCATACCTGAATACAGACTACCCTTGACATTGCAGTGACTTGTGTCAACAAGTACCCCCCACCACCCTGCTTTTACTTGTTTTTATATAAATCAGTGTAAGCTGGGTTTTATTCCCTTGCAGCTAAAAAAAACTTTTAACTAATAACAAATAGCAGAGACTTAAACTAGAAAGTGACAGCAATCTTTGACTTTATCCCTTGAACTAATTTTACCCAGTTAAATAAAGACAGCAAACATTAAATGTTTAAGCAATTGGGCCTTCAAATTCTGAACTCTTAGAGTTTTTTCAATTTAAACTCACCTTTTCTCTCAGTCTTCTGAGGTGTTACCCTCTGGGATGACATTCTAACTCTTGAGAATCCCAGGAAATCCTTAAAATATATGCAAACTACAAAAGCCAAGCAATATTTTTTATTCTTCTTCTTCCCATTAGCTGAATAGTTAGCCCAAACAGAAGCATGAGAAGATAGACATTTTCAAGTGGGATCTGTCAAGCTGGCAACATGAACCTAAAAGACAAACAAGTGTTTTACTCAACTAGGAGGATTTGCCAGCTCTGTAAGAATGGTCATAGCAGGAAATCTGCCTATTCAGGCCATAATATTTTAGGGTTCTTTTAAAATAAAATTATGTTGGGGAAAGGTGAAAGTCATGTCTATCTAAGTTCACAATTTTAACAAGCTTATAATAATATTTTAATATATCTGATGAAAACTCAGGCATTATAACTCTGTTCATGCTTTGTGCTAAGGTTCCTCATTTTCTCAAATGCCTGGCAATGGGAAATTTTGGGTATTTAAGATGTTATTTTCTTTATGCCCTCCTTATCACCATTTGCAGGAGTACATTTAACAGGGTCACTGTCATAGGATCTTACATCATAATGCGATTTAATATTATATATGGAAGATGGGGCAGGGAAATTGGTACAACAGATAATATACTTAACAGATACTCTCACATATTCTGCCATATGTTTTAATATTTTGAATGTTTCTGAGAGCATAAGTTGGGAAAAAATCTTAAGGTTTACTTTACAAGAAGCCATGAAATGGAAAAGTGATCTTAGAAAGAGGAATCTGTCACCTTACTTTAATTAATTTTAGCTACTAATTATGACCTATAAAAAGATTCTATTACCTTAAAATGTAACTGTTTCTTATATTCACATAACTCTTTTCTAGTTTAGAAATCTTACATCACCATGCGACAACAACCTTACAAAATACATAAAAGAAACATTATCCTTTCTCTACTGAAAGTCCAGCAACTGGTAAATGTCAGGCTTGAGTGCTCTCAGTTGCTTCATACATTTGGGTTGGTTATCAGGAAGCACCCCATCAAGGGCATTTCCTATTTATGCATCGGTCTAGGTTATTTCCTGCTTAGCCACCAATTTCATGACCAAATAGCCAAAACTGAACCCTTATATCTCCACTAAAATCTTATCATGTGCCTTGAAAAAGAAATTAATACATAGAAGGCAAAAGAATGCCATGGAAACAAGTTCTAGAATGTTGGTTCCATAGGCTCCCCAGGTTGTTGCCTGTCATGGTTTCCTCTCCAACATCAACACTCTATCTTGCCTACAAACATCACTCTAAAACCGGTTTTCGGTGCATGACTAACAAATGTATACGTCTATATTTTATACATATATTACTATGAAACCAAATAAGCTATGTATAACCTATGAGGGGGACCCCCAAAAAACCCAGAATACCTTCTGGGGGAAGGGCCCTTTGTAGTACAGGCTGGTCCTGCTAGGTGAGCATTGTAGGAACCCATCTGTGTCAGTGTAGAGGTGTTGTGAGAGGCTCTCTTGTGAGAGGCTGTGTATGGCTTCAGTGAATTTTTTTTGAAGGCTCTTTCAATGGGTTTGCCCGTTTCATGATGAGTGACTTATAAGTGCACCTGCCCACTGCGTGCTGAGTGTTCACCAGATTTTGACCAAAAACAGCATGACCCCCATGCCCCACCCTCCTTTTTCACTTGATCTTTCCCCAAGCAACTTTCCTGCCCCCATGAAAAAAGTCCTCAAAGGAAAACGTTTTGCCAATGCGGAAGAAGTGAAACAGAAAACAGCAGAAACACTAAAAGACATCAAAATCGATGAGTTCAAGCTGTTCTGTGCAGTGGAAAAAACATCTCAGTAGATATATTGCATCATATGAAGAGTACTTTGCAGGTGACTAAAGTTTAAACATGTAAGAATAAGTACGCAATTTTTTATAAATAAATGCTGGGGTGTTTTAGAGGTGCTCCCTCATACATAATCCTTAACAGATAACCAAACCTTCCTCATGAGGACCAGGCCCCTAGGAAGGACCTAGAGGAGGTGGCAAACCTGAGAGAGGGAATCGCCTGGTAGAGGGATGAGGCCTGATGGGCCTCTTAGGGATTTCTGTGGCGCAACATGAAGGGAAATAGCAGAATGAGCCTCTGACCGTACAGGCTAGGAGAAAGAGCCAGAGACCCAGTGAGGTAGGGTAGACAGGTTAACGATATTCTCAGCAGTAACCTTCCTGTATGGAATTGTCCACACACAGTTATAGAGCTGTTTAAGATCTCCAGAACAGATACAATGCCAGGGAAAACTGAGGATAGGGAAATCCCAAATAAACTGTGAATAAGTATGCTGCCTTGTGAAAACTAGTCCTCAAAATAAAATAAAATTGATTTGTAAAGTAAGAAAATCATGTATCTCACACACCTGAGCTGTTGCTTGAAATTGACACTCACTAGAAAAACATAGCTTCCCTGGTAAGTCAAGGGACAACATGGCTGTGCTTCATATGAAGGATTTCAGTAAAATATTGCTAAGACAACAGAAAAAAACTCTTTTGTACTTTTAAATCCTTTTGTTACTTTTTGTTCCCCTACATGAGAATTATATGTATACATTTTTATGCATAAACTTAATTAATGCACTCAACAAATATTCATTAAGAATTTCTTATGTAAAATGTGCTATATTAGATACTGCGAGAAATACAAAGAAATATACAACGTATAGTCCCTTCCCTCAAGAGACTCATAATCTAAGTGGGGCCAGGGAGACAAATTAAACCATAAGTTAGCATATTGGCATGTGCCAAATAAGTCATAGAAGTGATAAAAGTTTTATGAGTTTAGACGATTGAGAGATCAGTGTGCAGGAACTGTCAAAGAAAATTTCACAGAGAGATCTTTTTTTGAACAGTGGATAAAGACACATCGGTATTCATAAAATCATTTCAGGGAGTTCTGACCAAGATTTAGGCTGGATGGGGTAGAGTGTGATAGAGCAAGGCAATAAGGATGCAATAGTGAATGGAAAGATTGTCAATATCACTAAGAGGGACGACTGGAATTATCCTAATTAAAATATTTTTTCTTTGACATCTGAAGCCTAATTCCCATTAGAAACACTTAATCAACTGAACTCTATCACTCCTCTTAAATCACTTTTTAGTAATGAATTCAGAGCCTTGGTATGTTTTTAGTTCCCTTTGAGATAATCTCTCTTCCCTACCATCAGCCAGTAATTCTAATAAAGCCAAGTTCACATTCACATAACACACGCATACACACACACACACACACACACACTCACAATTCATTTTGGGTTAGGCCTAGACGAAAGTTGACATAGCACCCTCCACTCGTGTACATGCAATAGTTCTTAAAATCTCAATCCTTGTGGCTCAGCCTAAACACCTCCCAAATCCTCCTCTGTGGCTTAAAATGTATCACTCCCATCTGCTTCCAAAACATAGTTTCTCCGAGAGCTGGTCGAACAGGAAGAAGTGACACTGATGCTTTCTATGAGCACTTTGCTTCTCTACAAATTCTACATCCCGTGCAAAAGTTTGCTGATAGGACCTGCCTTGTTCCCAAGTTGCCTGGTAATTAGGATTCTTCTCAGCAGAAGAGAATACCATAAATCTTGAGCAGAAGGGAGGAAATTGGAAGGGTTCCAGAAACTTTTCACTATTGGCTCAACTGGTAGATATAATATTTCTGTCTTTAGCTGGAGGTGATTATATAAAGCCTGAGTCAAGAAAAAAAGTGATTTATTATTATTTTTATGCCTTGCAGTAATTATTCTTAAAACACCAAGGAGTCAACCAGCAGAGGGAACCCTAGCAGTTTTCTGATAATGCCCAGAGGTAGGTCATGTATAGAAAATGAGCTTTGTGAAAAAGAATATAAAGATATTTACATAAGAAGAAATCAAAACCAATCAGCGCATTTCTACCAGTCCCTACTATGTGTAACAGTAAGACATCGTTTCAAATTAAGAAGTTTTGAGAAGTAAATATTGATGTACAGAAATTAGATTCCTTTTGGATTAGTTTTCTGCCGATTGATCACACACCAAACTGATTCTTGCCATATGCACACACAGCCTCAGGCCTGATGTGCTGGGCTGTTTCATCTCATCCTCCCTGGGAACCTCACTAAGAAATTTAATAGACTCTTTTCCAAATAAGACAAGTCATGTTCAATACCAGGTTAATGAAATTTTGGTGGTCATTGCCTCCACATACATCTTTTTGCTAAAGAATGTGTGGGTTTTAAACAATCACATAAACTTCTACTCCCTAAGAAACTATGGTAAAATTCTTAAATTATTTCTTGTAGGTACTTTATCTGTGCAATCCCTTTTAGTCTCTTCACATTTTTATAGATGTAATCAATTATTTCAGTCAAGCTAAGTACACTGTCAACTTTCCAGAATTTCTAGCATGATCTTAACTACCAGCTTGGGGTTTTTATTCAGCATGAGCATAAAAGTTATTATATTCTAATTGCTTGTGATTGTTACTACATGAGATTTATTTTTGTTGGTTATTTCAAGAGACTGTTAAAATGAGTTTAGTGACTTCATTCTGGTTTTCCTGATTGATTCTATTATTAGGACTGGGGAAGCCTGGGGCCTTTTGGCCTTGCTCAACATCTTGAACAATTTTTTAAACAGTTTTGGTTTGGCAAAACCTATTTTGCCAAGAACATTACCCCTTAATTTTTAAAAACCATGTGCATTTTAAGGAAAATGGAACCCATATGTTCCTAATTCCTCAGTACTAAACACATCAAAATGTTTTGTAAGAACCACTTGATTTCCAAGAAGCTTTATGAGCCTTCCTTATAAGACCTTTTAAGTTATTTTCTTTGAAAACAGGAAGTTACTTCTGCCAAGGATAAAGTTATTTAGACACCAACTGCTTCAAGAAACTCATGAACTAGCAACATATTTTATGTTATTCTCAGGTATATTTACTATACAAAATGGTAGCCAAAAATCAAAAACCAAACTATGAGAGAACCAAATCAAAGAACCATTTTTCGAGCATATGTATGTTTTCTGAATTCTCATACATTAAAATACTTCATTATAGATTTCCTATTTGACAAAAACATGGGCTTCGAAGAAGTGTATTGTGAATCAGAGTATTTTGTTGTTGTCCTACAGAACATATTTTAGAATATTATTTGAACATGTTTTCAGCATGTTACAAAGTATTTGGAAATTTTAATTCAGTATATTTTCATTTTAGTGATTATATCCCTAATCTCAACAGTAAATACATGTATACTTTTGCATAAGCATATACATGAATATATGTGTGAGCGTGCTTGTGTGTGTGTGTGTGCGCATGCATGAGTGTGTGTCATCCTAAATCTTCCTGTGGAAACTCAGGAAACTGCGGTTTCCTTCATTTGTCTCTCAGTGAAAGTCCAAACCACTGGACTCTTACTCCTCAAAATGGCAAAATTTGGTAATTATTCTCCCTCTTCTAGATTCACAGGCTGGTGTGTCAGCACAAGTTAGTCACTTCGAGAAGGCAGCACTTGTCCCCAGGACTTCCTTGGAGAGAATAACCTACCAGGCCTGTTTCTGTCTGGGTTTCCTGGATATTTTTATATTCTCTCTTTTCAATCTTACTCTCAGATACCCAATGAAAAGAAAATAATTTTTCCTATACTTCAAGTATGCAAGGACCCACCTCCTTACTTTTTCCAAATGAGAGCTCCCCTGAAATCCACTCGATTTTGGATGATCCTAGAGGCAAAGACACTGCCTGATCTCACTGGTCATGTTGCAGAAGGCTCCAAGTTTAGCCTTCTCTCTCCCTGTCACCACACTGCCTGGCTTGGGGATTATCCTGCTGTCCGTCAGCCAATCTGACACTGCACTCAGAGACAACGCAATAGGTATAACAGCAGAGCTGTTAAAAAAAGTAAAATATTCTGATTTGTAAGTAACCATACAGCTGATTCCCAATGATATAAGACAATGGATGTGTTAATTAGCTTGACTGTGGTCATCATTCCACAATATGTAGGTATATCAAATCATATTGCACATCTTAGAAACATAATTTTTATTTGTCAATTATACCTCATTAAAGTTGGTAAAAATATGAGAAATTATATCACCTGTTTCTGTTGTGAATATAATTTGTTATACATTAATGTCACTGTGTACACTATTTTAAAATTTAAATGAGAAATACAGAATAAATAAGTCATTTTTATCTTCTCTAGGACTCAGTTTCCTCATCTGTGCAGTGATATAAGCAAATGAAACGATTCCTAAAATTATTTCTTCCAAACTTTTATGAACCTATTCTTAACACATGAATTTTTCAGAAATCTTGAAAGTGAAGAAGTCATTGGCAGTTGCTATTCAAGGCACACAGTGGTCTTCCTGGAAGTACTTATTGTGTCAGCTTTAAGTTCCTGCTGCATGCCAGGGACTTTGTCCTCATGGATTTTAGAGGAGCTTTTATAATAAGTATCTAAACAACTGTGACAAGGTCTGATTAGAATTTTCATTGATAAAGAAGAAAAGTAGAGGCTAGAAACTCTTATGTACTTGACATAAAAACAGGGGTTGATCAGTCTTGGTGGTTAGCTAGTAAGGAAGACAAAGTCAAGGAACCTCTAACAGCTAATCAGAATAAGGTTGAATATCTTAAGAAGGTTTTAAAAAGTTTAAAATTATTTCAAAAATGATGTACAAATTTTAAAATTTCACTCACAAAGTATACTTTGTGTCCTTACTTTTTTATTTTTTAAACTAAAACTTTTATCAGTTTTAAAACAGTACAACTATGCAATGATTGAATTCCTTTTTCAAAAATTCCTTTCACTTTAGTTTGGATATGTATTTCTATGTGATGCTTTTCTTCTAAATTCTCTATATCCCAATGTACTACAACTGCCGCCAAGGGTGGGGGGGGAGAATAAGGAAGACCAGTAGAAATTTTATTGGAATAAAATTCAAAACTTATAGAATCATGGTTTCTTCTCCAGGCTTAGAGTGCAGTATGACGCTTTGGTTATTTATCAGTAAAAGGGGCCGTGCTGGCACTGGGGTGGGGGGGGCACCTCAGAAACTTTACAGAATGTAGTAAATTAAGGGCAAGAATGTGATCATAGTGAAGCCATTTTTAAAACTATGACTCTTTAATCTAAAAAGACAAGAACAAGGGCAGTCATAATAAAAGGTTTTAAATTGTGAAGAGAATATAAGAAGGATAATCAGATACTATTTTGCTCCTTACAGATTAAAGAAATTCATGAAGTAAACAATACACATAGATTATTACACAATAGATTGCTTGTGTGTTTAAAATAGCAAAAGGCAGGTCTATCCATAGTTTTCTATTAAGTTACGGCTTTCTGAACATAAAACATCAGACACTTAGATTTAAATCCCAAGCAACAAAACATCTTTCCCATGTGAATCATTATTAATAATATCATTAGAGGCAAAGATGTTCTTGTGATGATGATCCAATAAGAAACATTTAATAAATTGTTCTTAACAAAGAGGTGATGCTTCAAAGTTATATAGAACCCACCAACGTGTTGCATTATTTCCTACATTTTACGTGAGGTTGGAGATTTTCTTTCATCTGTAGCTTTTGATTAGGGTGTGAAGGGAGATGAGAGAGAATCTTCCACCGGAAGAAACTGACACACGTTACTCATCCCGTACTGTGTCTTCTTCATGAATAGTGTGCTTATTAAAAGAAAGAACAAAGAAAAAAAGAAAGAAAAAGAAAGAGGAAAGATATATTTAGATAGATAGATGATAGATAGATAGATAGATAGATAGATAGATAGATAGATAGATGATAGATAGATAGATAGATGATAGATAGATAGATAGATAGATAGATGATAGATAGATACCCATTAATCTAAGCAGCTTGAACTACCATAATTGGAAAATTTTGTTTGGAAAACAGAAAAGATAATGAAGAACACCAACAGAATTCTATCTATATTACATTTTTATTTTTTACAAATTAAGTCTTGATTGTAAAATTAAGTTGACTTAAAAGAAAAGTCTTGTTTTCTTTTAAAATTTGCTTTTATATTATTTAACTTGAAATTCAGCCTCTGGGGGGCTTACATGTTAAGGAAGTTAATGAAATAAAGGTAGATAGAATATACTTTTGGTGAATATATGTGACGCCAATGAAAATTTTTCTGGTAAAAATTTTTAAAACTCAGAAACATCTACCTATGATCTACGAAATGGGTCACTTTATTTTTTAAACATCCACAGTGACTTTGAAAGGTAAAATTAACTGGATTTGAAAAGCTTTTCATCACTAGGGAAGTATTCAAAGTTACCACAATTAAATAATTACAATTATTTAACTGTAAATCTAACATGTTTGGTCAACCTTTTTTCCTTTTATATCAAGCTGTGCTGAACCAACACCCACTTTAGCAACAGTTTACCACTACTTCACTCTAATCCTGAAATGAAATCCACCTAAATTTGTGATAACAGTAATAACACATAACAGGCTTTATTTTGTTTATGGACTGAGAGTAAACAACAAAATTCATGAGAAAGCAAGCTATTTACCCATGTGAGGTGGATTAGCTTTTCCAGAAGAGCTGGATTTAGTGCCCTCCAGGAGGCAATTTATTAAAGGGAGCCAGAAAACGTGTGTTCATTTTGCTGATCTGAATAGAGCAAAGGCATCATCATTAAACAGTCACTTTAGGGCAGTAGGATTCCTTTATCAGGTATTATGGAAACTCTGAACGTGCATCCAAGCCTCCCACGCAGTAACAGCAGCATGACAATACTTATCAAACTGCTCTAAAATGTAATCATACATTAATGATGAGAACGAAACAAAGCCCTATTGTAGACGTCAAGACATCTTAATTTTGTATGATCTACCATGGGCAAAACAGTTAAACAGAGCTCATTCATCTGTAAACATGAAAAGTTAAACAAGATGATCTCTAAAATCTATTTCAATTATGAAACAAGATTATTGTTCATTTTCTTCTCAATGTGCTAACTTATGTTTTCCAAGTTGTATTAAAAACATGCTTCTTTCAGTAATGCCTCTTCTCCACTCATCCCAAAGACACACATAATTACCACAAATTAAAACAAGATTTTAAGTGCACTATTCTTTGAAAACATATGGAGAAACCAAGACAATGCAAAAGTTTTATGATTGTGACAAAATCACTTAGCAAATAATTTCCATGCCCAAACAATATCAGTTTAGGCCAGTCATCTCATTTTTCACTTCTATTTTCCATCCCCAAAATAGATGATTATTTGCTCAGTGCGTAAAGTAGATATTAAAATGCCTCTTGGACACTAGGGAAAAAAGGCAAAACCAAGATGCAAAGCAAAACTTGATTATATCTTTTTTAAAAATTGTAAATCTGTTTTCAGAATGTGATTGGCGCAGCCATCAAGTATATTGGGAAGAAATCTGTAAAGAGGAAGATCCTGGATCTAAAATTCAAGCAAGATTGCCTTATGTGTGACAAATCCAATGTGACAAATTTTAAGTTATTATTGGGAAAATGGGGGCATATATCATAAGAAAATGAACCACACAAATATGTAGCTCATTACTTTTGCTGTCTCTGGTATTTTTCAGAATCCAGGACTTAGCCCCGTAGAACTCCTATACATACCATTCCCGAACCTAAGCCACCAGGCATCTGTGTCATACAGGCACAGCAAAAATACCAACCCATTCATCTCACTTTGTTTAGAGGAAGTTATGTTTCCTCTTTGAGCATGCACACAAGCACCCAAAATACTTAGAATACCCTCTCTTTGAATGTAGGATGTCAGCTTTACTTCTTTTTGTTTCTCAACACCTACCACTGTGCACCTAGCAAATAATGAGCACGAATGTGTTGCACAAATAAGACTGTGTTTGCTAATGAAGTTTATTTAAGGTTACACTACAATCGAATATTAACAAAAATAATAAAATGCTTTAAAATTACTCAGTGTTCACTGGTGCCAGTCATTTTATCCACTTTACTTTTAATCTATAAAATCACCCTATGAGGTATTATCATCCCCATTTCACACGAAAGGACTTTTCTAAGAAGTTAAGTAAATTGTCTACTGTTATATAGCCAGGAATCTGTAGCCCAGCTCTCAACCCCAGACTCTGGCAGCAAAGCCTGTGCTCTTTTCATTTCAACACACTTTCTCTCCTTAGTCACTGCTTTAACCGCAAGCCATCCAATTTAGATATAACTTTATGAATACTTATGAAAGCCTGGAGAAAAATGTGTTTCTGCTTTAGGGCTGGCTAATATCTTCCAAACTGATCTCCAACTAATAATCAGTTTGTCTCATAGCTAGGTTGATTTGTTTTTTGTTTTATTTGTTTTGTTTTACCAAAATGTTTTTAAAAGCTTTTCTGTCCAGGAGAAAGTCTGTCTGAGAAGATATACATACATCAATACCAAATAAAATGGAAGGGGCATTAAATGTTCTAGGTAACCTCTAAGCCAACTAGGGGAGTATAACAGAGGAATGAGGGGGACTGGGAGAAAGGAAGGGCAACTATCGTAGTCTTTCCGATGAAACTCAACCCTCAAAACTCAAGCTCTTGAACCAGACACCTAGTCTCTTCCTTAATTGCCTGCTTTTGTCCTAGGGCAAGGCCCTTTTCACAGCCTGGGTTCCTCTTTATCAGTGAAGGAGGTCATGGTAATGACCAAGCCTTCTCAGATTATGACACGGACCCCAACGCACCCCACCGCACCCCACAGTTCAATTACTTGTACTGGGGAAAGCTTACGAAGTGAGATGAGTCTCACGGGATCACCCAACAAATATATAATTAAAATATTTTCCAACTATTAC
The DNA here is from genome assembly GCA_004026545.1 of Mormoops blainvillei. NCBI lineage: Eukaryota > Metazoa > Chordata > Mammalia > Chiroptera > Mormoopidae > Mormoops > Mormoops blainvillei. Next base: position 49,725 of record PVJD01005923.1, read on the forward strand.
GTGAACTGTTCCATAAAATTTTCTCACAACAAACCTAGGTGGTAATAATGGAAATAACTGAGACTCAGTGACGTGAACATGAGCAACGTTGTGTAGCTACTTAAACAAACTTTATAAAATACTTCACTATATAGATCACTCCCAAGTCCTTTGAGACACATTAATAATATCTTCTGAAGTAGCAAAAACTTATTATTTGAATCACTATTTTTCTCTTATTATACACAGATATATTGAAAGTTACTGTTTGTTAAGTGCCCAGTCATATCATCAAAGATTGTCAGCTCTTTAATGCTATAGAATCTGATGAAAGCTATGAAAAATTTCCTCAGAGAAATTCATACATCCATCATAGTTGTTTGAGCCTCTGTAGCCTGCCTGTAGGTTTGGGGATCCATGTACCCTAGAGACCCATGAGCTCTGTGCTCAAAAGCCCTCACATATCACCTTACCCTGCTTCCTGTCTTCCACAGGTCTGTGCCTTGTATACTTCTGTTCTTGAAAAATATTCTTTGTTTCTTTTTTAAAGCTATTATTTATTTACTTTGAGTGAGAGGGAAGGGGAGGGAGAAAGAGAGAGAGAGAAACAGCAATGTGCAAGAGATAACATGGTTTGGTTGCCTCTTGCATACCCTCAACCGGGGACCTGGCCAATAACCCAGGCACCTGTCCTGACTGGGAATCGAACCGGCAACCTTCTGGTTTGTAGGCCAGCACTCAATCCACTGAGACATGCCAGCCAGTGCAAAATATTTTAACTTTGAAAGAAAAAGACACTTGTTATATATCTTGAACCCAGGAGGCTATAAACATGGTTTATCAGCAAACTTGTTTTTCTTTTTTATTATCATATTCTTGAAAATGTATAACAAAAAAGAGACAACTGCAACATCTTCCCTCTGAGCCTTGACTTTGGTGAGTGCTTGGGGAACAGATACTTCTTTAATGGACTGCTTTTGTCCTACAACATCAAAAGCACAGATGTGCTACAGAAGATCCACATTATGTCTACATTGGTTGTTTCATGTTGTAGATATTTAGAGAGGTACCAAAGTGAACATTATCATTCTTTATGGAAAGAAAAGACTCTTCTTTTTTGAATAGTGTATATTTAGAAATAACTTGGCAGACCAAAAACTGAGACTTTCGAACTATGCTTCTTTGCTGAAGGCTAGATTTCAATTAAAAGATTTCATTCTTGGTATGAAATTCACATATGATTATTTCACTTTGTGTTTTATCCTAAAAAACTTTTTCTTTTTTTATTATTTTTTTTTTGTTTATACTATTACAGTTGCCCCAATTTTTCTCCCTCTGCCCACCTCCACCCAGCCCGCTAACTCCCTCAGGCAATCCCACACCATTGTCCATGTCCATGGGTCATGCATATATGTTTTTTGGCTAACCCCTTTACCTCCTTTCATCCAGTTCCCCCCTCTTCTTCCCCTCTGACAGCTGTCAGTCTTTTCCATGTATCTGTGCCTCTGTTTCTGTTTTGTTTGTTAGTTTATTTTATTCAACATATTCCACAAAAAGGTGACGTCATATGATAGTTGTCTTTTGCCAACTGGCTTATTTCACTTAACATAACAGTCTCCAGGTCGCAAAAGCTGAGTTCCTTCTTTCTTTCTGCTGTGTAACATTCCATCGTGTAAATGTATCACAGCTTTTTTATCCACTCATCTGCTGATGGGCACTTAGGTTGTTTCCAGATATTGGCCATTATAAATAACACTGCTATCTCCAAAAAAGTTTTAAAATCTAAACATTGTAGTTATTGTGGAATCTGTAACAGAAATATCTTAAATCCAGTCTTCTCTTCCAACCCTTTTGCCTAATTCTGAAATTTATAATTTTTTCTGGGTTTTTAGGACAGCTTTTTGTCTCAGAACTCCCTGACCAAACCAGTAGGTATTGACTGACAATAGCTATTTTCCTAATGACTAAATTCGTTCATGCCATTTACTTGCTTGACAATCTCCCTTGGCTCCTATTCTTACAGAATTAGACCCAAATTTCTTATTTGAGCTCTGAAGGTTCTTTTAGTCTAATAGTTCTGGCCTAGTCTTTCATTTCTACTTCTTTCTTAACTCTTGTCCATTTCCTTCAACAACATACTTTTAAATTCCAGTTATACTAAAGTGTTCACCATTTTCAAAGTCCATTATGGCCTGCCATAATAGTAAAAATGCTGTCTCTTCTGGAAGGTTCTTTCTCACCGTCACCAACTAGAAATACTTACTTATCTTTTAAGACTCAACTCAAACCTCATTTCTCCTAAGAAGTCATTCATGAGCTATTCATATAATTAGTTATTCAATATTTTGAATTTCAATTCTCTTTTCTTTCTAACTCTATTAAAACTGGTGCCATTGAAAGTTTTATGTGTGGTATCTGTCTCTCCAGTTAGACTGTGGGGTACTCAAGGTCAAAAACATATTTCATTATCTCTACAGACCCAACACCAGGTTAATGATTGACATAGTGCATTAGTTCAAAAATTGTTTGAAATAAAGAAAAAATAAAAAAGGAAAAGAAAAAATTGTTTGAATAATCAATGAATAATATAGAGAGTGAATGTGAACATAAATTTTTTCTCTATTACTGATCAATATGTAAATTGGAAGTAAATAAATTTGATTAGAAAGATTCCTACATTTTAAAATTAATATTGTTAAGGTATTTAAATATCTTAAATAAGAAAGTATAAAGATAAAGCTAAATTTATTTAAACCTTGTAATATCTAGATAAGGATGAAATATTATAATATTTTAAATTTCTAGGATTGTTTGCTTTTTCAAGTAGGAAAAGGACATTTCAGGATAGTAATTGGACTTTCAAAATCATAAGAACATTTTAAAATCAAAATATCTAAAAGGTAAAAGAGAAACTATGATAGCAATTTATAAACAATGAAAAGAATAGAACTTCCCTTAACCCATGAATTTTAAGGGCCAACTATGATCAGAACTTACAGGAATTTGTCCTTCCTGTTACTGGTACATCCTTAGAAATAGATATTTATCATAAAATATTTTTCAAAAAAAAATGTCTTGCAAAGGTGTTGTTGAATGTATTTGTACCTATCACCTTCTTTTTGCGCCTAGAGTTAGCATCCAGATCAATGCTCTGCGTCTGGCTTTCACTTCCTTCCTCCTGATGTAACCTACACCACAGCCAGACTGGTAAGTCTCTTGGATTCAGAACTTTGTGATCCAAGAGGACAATGCTTCTCTAAAAGTGAAAATCAGAAAAATATATTTTTCACAGTAACCTAGAACATGAAAATATATCTACACATGTTCTCTTTGTCACATTTTAGAAAAAAAATAAAATACTGTGAAAATTAAGTTGAATATAATATTGCAAAATAAAAAAAAGTTTTCTTTCTACTGTTTTACCTTAACAGACCTTTGACCTCCACTCCCTTCTTCACAATACCACAGGGTGCCTTAAGTCTATTGAGGGCTTCTGCATTTTCTTACATGTCCAGAATATCTTCTGATCCCCCACAATGCAAATAGTATTGCCCCCATCACATGTCAGCCTCTACCACCCTATCACTTTTCCTCATTCCCCACACCCATCCAGTGGAGCCCCACTGCTAGGCCACATGGTGACTTTGTATAAATCAGGTAAAAGGCAATGTCAAGGCACTTCACTGTCATGTGCTGAAAAAGTTTTTGCAATAAAACTTAAATAAAGTGATGATAGATAGATATATAGATAGATGATAGATAGATATTATGACTATGAGGTGAATGATTTCCCCCAAACCACTCAGTCTATACAACTACAAGCAGTGCTTCAACAAACACACATTCATCTGCATAGTCACACATGCACAGAGAAAGTGTGTGCTGTGAATACCATTGGCTCTCAAATGTCAGTGAATCTCTGTTGGAATTTCAAAAAGGGGTTTATTTATGAATTTACCCTAAAATTGTAACATTCAAATTACTCGGTAACATCTAGGACATATCCCGTGTGTTCCATTGTGCCTTCAGTTGCTAAATGAAAGAAAGCATATTGTCAGTTCTGGGAAGAGTCTCCTTCCCTGCCATTAGGAAGGTAATGAAGGAATGAATTAGGCTGATAGGAAGCATTCCTGGTACCTCTTAGGTGATCCCTGGGAGAAAGAGAACCTGGTCTGTCCACTTTCCAGTGAAAATTACTTGTAGTCCAATCTTTTGGGGAACCTTCATGCAAGTGTATTTCAGTATGTAGGTAATAGTACCTGGTCTAGGGAATTTATGGTCAGTCCTAGAATAAATCTGAATGAAGATTGGGCATTATGTTCATCTATAATCAGAATGAGAATTAGAAGATATTGGGTAAATATATGTGGAAATTTATCCAAGCTCCTGAGAGAGGAGTTTCTAAGGTAAAGAGCAATGGAAAATATAATGAAAAAGAAATGCAATACTTATTACTATATTATATACATACACTGAAAGACAAATTACAGAATTCATTTACAACTATTGTAATTGAGAAAACAGGGGCCTGTGCACATGGTGCCTTGATACATGACCCAACAATTAGTATTGAAAGAAGTAGGTCTTTATTTACAATATTCTAACCTTAGGGGTGCTGGGAGCACTTCATCTCAGGACCCTGTTCTCCCACAAAGCCCAGCATTTCCCTTGCTTCCCAAAAGGCTATAAACCAAAAGCTCCAAAAGTTCCCCATCTCCTTATCTTAAGGAGGCTGCACAGTTCTCCGTCCCCTCTGGAAAGTGCACTCATGGATCTCAGAGTCACCATATTTTTGCAGCAGCTCCCTCCTTCAGGATCCGGGGTACGTAGTCATCAGCCTCCATGTTATAGTCTAGGAAAGGCACAAGTCTCAAGAGTCCACATAGAATCCAGGTCTGCAACACGTCAGCATCTTGCAAGACAGAGTCCTTGATGGAGTGGAGTCAGCTAGAGCAGGCACGATCAGAGCAGCAGTATGTCTCCCTCCTTAGTACACCAGGTCACATGGCGGGGTCCTGACTACAAACTACATAGTTGTTTACTTACTCCTCCCTTCACATGGTGGCTACATTTTTGCTCTCCTTCCTCATGGCTCCCTGCTTACTACGCCCTTTCCAAGCTGCACAGCAGCCCTCTCACTACCAGCAGCAGCGTGGCTCTCTCCCTAATGGTTGCCTACCCTTAGTTTTAAATCCTGACTAGGAGCTTCCTATGTGACCTCATCTCCAACTCCTCCCAAAATGAGCTACATTTGCCATTTTCCCATATTGTTCTACCTTCTCTTGGCTGCCATCCTTAGTCAGAGCAAGTGTGACTCAGTGACCCAGGGGCCTGCACCTCCCCTGGCTGCATCACAAGTCAGGATTCACCCTTAAAGTCACACACACAACTTTTTCCCTGAGGCCTGAGGTCCGAGGTGATAGCACAGCTATTAACCAGTTATTATATAGCTACCAGTTTGCCATCGTTATGAGAAGTATCTTAATCCCATCACCTGCTTTCCTCCATACCCCAACCATGAGCTGTAGGAGTCTTGGGGACCTCTCGTCCTATACCCCATTTCCCTATTGAGATACTGGTTGCTTATTAATAATTTATAAATGTCATACAAATAGATACAAAATAACTGAAACAGCACAAAATTATAAAAGATAACTTTATTTATCTATTTTATTTATTTATTCATTCATTCATTTATTCAAAAAAATATTTGTGTATCTTTCATGTGCCAAGCACAATTCTGGATATTAAGGATGTAGCAATGAATAAAGAAAAGCATCTGTCATAGGTATTTATTCCTGTTTGGGAAGACATACAATTAAACAAACAAAAAATAAATAATACATTGATCGAAATTTCAGATGATCATAGTACTATGAAGAACTTTTAAAAGTGACTAGGGAAGATCTCTCTAAGGAGTCAGTTCCAACAGAGACCTTAATAAAATGAGTGAACAAGTTACTGAAAATCTAAAATTCTATTTCAGTCAGAAGGAAGAGCCATAAAAGCAAAAGTCCTAAGCCGGGAGAAGGGTGTGTGTTAAGAATCAGCCAGAAAATCAATTTGGCTGAAGTCACATGAGCATGAGAAGGAATGAATTCCAGGAAGCAGCCAGAGGCTAGGTTACATAGACTTTGAAGACCATGGCAAGAACTTTGATTTTTATTCTAATTGTGATTATAAAAACAAAAACAACAGCCCCCCCCCCAAAAAAAATACTGCAGCCTTTTAGACAGATAAATAGTATAATCTATTTTTAAAAAAATAATACTCTGGCTGATGCATGGTAAATGCACTGCAGGAGGGCAAGGGTAAAAACAGAAAATTGTCATGTGGTAGCTTCACTAGAGGAAGAAAAAAACTCCAGAGGGCAAAATTAGGTGATCAAAAATCCCCCTCAAATCAGAAAATGAGCATGTGGGCCAAATCAATACCAATAAAAAAGCCAAGTGTAATCGGCAGGAGTGAGGAAGAAAACAGAGAAAAACCCATCTTTCTAAGAGCTGGGTAACCCAAACTTTGCTAAATATTCCCTCCGCCACCTCCCCAAGAGGAAAGTACCCAATATGCAGTAGAGGACTCAGGGGTCAGATCTGAGTGCGCTTTGCAGGCTCCAATTTGCAAGTGACCGGCAAGACAATGACAGGGAGGTATGAAAGTAACAAAAATTCCCAGGCCCACAGGGCTATAAAAAATATGGGGCTAATAAGAGAACCCTGAACTGGGGTAAAACTTCTTGGAATAAACACAAATGTATCAAGTTAGAAACTAAGGGTATAAAGAAGAATAGAAAAAACAAAACAGAAAGAAACTCATAGATACAGAGAACATTTTGATGTTTGCCAGATGGGAGGGCAGTTTGGGAGATGAGTGAATAGGAGAGGGGATTAAGAAGTGCAAATTGCTAGTTATAAAATAGTTACAGGATGTAAATTATAGCATAAGGAATAAATATAGTCAACAATATTGTAATAACTGTGTATGATGTGTAAGTCCAGATGTGACTGGACTTATTGGGGGATTACCTTATAAATTATATAACTGTCTAATCACTATGTTGTACAACCAAAGCTAATATAACATTGTATTATAATATTGTATGTCAACTGTAATTGAGAATAAAATTATTTTTAAAAAAGAGTAGACTGAGATAATAATGGTGGAGGGAACAAAACAGATATCAGAAAAATACCAGAGAGGTGGCTATACTGAGAGACAGCATTTTTAATATTCTGTATCAACAACACTATACAAAAGAAAAGAGAGGGTCCCCTACGGTCTCAGTACTAGAAAATCTATCCTGACTCCCTCCTACCCACTACACGGAAATGTCTTCTCAAGGTATCGAAAATCCCCACCCCCAGATTAAATAAATGCATAAAATAAATAACAATGAACAAACAAACACATAATAGCATTAAACACACACACACACACACACACACACACACACAAAATGAAAACTCACCAGAAAAATGGGATCATAAAGCAGAGTCTTCATATTATGTTGGATTACAAATTTTACATTAGTGTGACCTAATTTTGCAATGCAAATAAAATAATTAATTAAATAGCAAAAGCTATAAAAAAATCACAATTTTAAAAATTTAGAAATGTAATAACCAGAAGAAAAGATGAGACCTGAAAGAGCACATAAAAGACTTAGATATAAAAGAAATGAAAATAGACTGAATTGAAAGTAATATAAGAGTAAGTAGATAATACATGAAGCTATGTTAGAAAAACAAGATTTAAAAAAAGAAAAAGAAACAAAAAATAAAGAAATTAAAAATAAATTGCAAGATAGACATAGATAACAAAGAAAACCTAATATAAGTATAATTGGAGTCCTTTATAAAGAAAATCAAAACAATGGAATGAACAAATACTAAAACCTATAATCCAAAAAAAATCTTATAATAAAATATTTAAATCCATATATTTAGTACGACATGTGTCTAGGAACTGATGCAAAACAAATTGACCCAGTCATATTTTAATGCAAAATAAGTTGATAGATTTTTCCATCAATTAGGAAAGATTACTTAGTTATAATAACCAAACATATATGACATGATGTACACTATTTAACTTAAAATTGCATAAAATGTCTAGAAGCTAATTTGTCCATATGAACCAAAATCCTTACAAGTTGATACTTTTCAATAAGTAGTTCCCTTGCCATCTAGTCTAACAAAATAATCATCAAGTCTATCATAGTTATAATAATGGTATACCATGCTGATCTGAAGATCTGTATCACCAGTTTTATATATATGTTTGATTAATTAAAATTACAGTGAAGTAAAATCATTATTTACATTGTATGTAATTATGATGGGGTAAAAGGTAATCAACAAAGTTTTGGCATAGAAAATGTCGAGAACCACTTACTTTGTGTAACTTTTTTGATGTACAAACAAGAAAATGAGGTTTAAAGAATAAATAATTTGCCCAAGATAATACAGCTAGACTGTACAAGGTTTCAAATACTAGCTTAGTCTCTGACTTTTGAGTCCATATACCATGCATAAAATTAAAGCTATTTATTTTATTTAATAAAGCTATTTAATTTATTTAAAATTATTAAATAAAGAAATATTTATTTATTTATTTATTTAAAGAGCTTTAATTTTATGCAAGACTAAATATCATACAGTAGGAAATTAGAAAATCATAATTCTTTATGGAACATTATTTTTATAGTCCTTATATATAAATAATACAGTACTTCAATGTAAAGCAAAATTTAAAAAAAATAAGTCAGTCAATGTGGCAAAGAATATTCTAATGCTATGCATGGGTTCATCAAAATTTACCTGTCATTTTTCTGGGCTCACAACTACATTATAATTAGGTGTAGACGAGTGACTGATTTTATGCCGACAATGCAGTAGAAACGATTTGTGCTACTTGTAAGTTAAGATGTAAAAACCTCCCATAAAGTGCACTCTAAGAAGAAAGAAAGGTTTACCTGATACTCTGTTGTCTTAAATTAAATAGAAATTTCTATCAGTGTGGATAGTAACAGAAAACAACATCTGTGGTATCAGCAGAAGAAAACTAGGACACTAATAGCAGAGGCTGGAATATGATTCTCAAGTTAGGCAGCGGGATAATAACCAGTAACAAGGATGCCGATAGTATCTTGGGAGAGAGACCACTCACCTTGCTAGCCTACAGCTCTAGCAAAAGAAATTGGAAAACAAAATTATATTAGCATGCATTCGATGTTACTAACTTTATTTGGCAAGCTATTAGAAAAAATGACCCCAAGAAAGATTTATTCGCTGTATACATAAAAATGAATGGGAATAGAAATTTTAATCTCTGAAAACTTGGAAATGCTTTTCTCAAACATTAGAGAATGAGAGTTTTTTAATTGAATAATTAAGGGTCTTAAGATGCAGCCATGTGACAAAGTTCACTCTGAACCAGGCCTTCAACACAAGACTTAAGGTTAATGTCATTGAGTTGAGAAAGAAAAAAATGGTGATGAGAAGGAAAAGAAATAAATCAAATTTAAGAATTATATCAAAGAAAATTATAGGTGTGGCTACTGGCATAAGAAACTGACTACAAGCAAAAAGATGAAAGTCTTATTAATTTTAAAGAAAATTATATTGCCAAAACAACTATGAGTTAAGACTTAAAATCTCTGGCTGAACATTAAAACAATCATAGGCCACTAAGCACATTCAGGCAGGAAGCAAGCAGCAAAAACTATAGAGCCCTGTACTCCCACTACAAGCATGGCCCTGTCAGATAATGGACATGTATGAGCTTTCTTGACAGAACCAGAGGCCACATACAACAATGGACAAGGAAGTTCCTCCCCAAGAGCAAAGTCAATTTCTAATCAAGGAAGTTTCCATCACCGCCAGGATTTCATAACAATTGTCCAACAGGATTGCATCATTACCATGGAACAGTGACTGCTATGTATACTGTAATTTTCTGTTTTCTAAACAGGATACTTTAGTTATTCTGTCCCTGTTATACCATGCATGTTGGCTGTAGTGGGGGAGATAAAACTTGCAAGTAATTCAGCCATATATTAAATAATTGGCAATCTTTGCATATTAAAATAATGCATGAAATTTTTGATAAACAGATGCAGTTGATCCTTTGAACAATGTGGGATAAAGGGTACCAACCCCTGCACAGTAGAAAATCTACCTATAATTTTTGACTCCCCAAAAACATAAGTTGTCCCTCACATCTGCAGGGGATTGGTTCCAGGGCCCCTACAGATACCAAATCTGCAGATCCTTAAAGTCCGTTCTATAAAATGATGTAGATCAATGCATACAGTTGACCCTTCGCATCTGTGGACTCCCAACCGGGGATCAAAACCGGTACAGGTATTTACTGAAAAAAATCCATGTATAAATGTGCCCACGCCATTCAAACCCATGTTGTTCAAGGGTCAACTAGATAGATAGATAGGTAGATAGATAGATGATAGATAGATAGATGATAGATAGATGATAGACAGATAGATAGATAGATGATAGATAGATGATAGATATTGGAATAATCCATATATACATATATGGATCATTCTAAAATATATCTTATATTTAGCTTATTTTCCAACAGACATTCAACTATTTTAGTTTTTCAATGCTCTGTCTAAATGATATCTAAAGTCAGAAATTTCTAGTCTTGATTCTACGATTCTTTCACATTATTTGTAGGGTAAGACTTCACAATCAAAGCCTTCATTAAACTACTTTAGGCTACCGTGTTCTCCTCTGCCTGCAACCTCTTTACCTACCAGCAATACTTTCCTAAGGACTTCCTGCTGCCACTGCCTTTGAATCATCTTTATTCCCAGGTCCCACAACATAGCCTAAGAATGAGGGACCTGCATCTAAAGAAATAACCCACTGTCTTAGTTTAACTTCCCTCTGCAACAGATCCTGAGGCAAAGATTTCAGTCCCTATAGTCTATTCGGAAGGTGATCCCAGGAAACGCTGGTGGAATAATTGGTAAGTGAGATCAGAAAGGGAAGAAAATCAATAAAAGGGGCTTTATCAAGCAAGTTGCCATTTGGGTGCCTTCAGCTTTGTAGCCCCAGGAAGGTGTGCCTTACTGCCGTCCTGTGTACTGGATGAGCGAGCTCCCCTGGGTTTGTGACTGAGCACTGCTCGTTGATGGTGCTAGCTTCCAGCACTCCAGGGCTGTGGCATGCCCAGGCAGAACAGGCTCCATTGGCCAGAAAAGCCCTCAAGCAAAGGGAAGCGGTTACAAGCAGTTGGAAGTTAAACCAGGTTATACAGAAATGGTGAGGACCAAGGTGATGGTAAAATCATCTATACTTAGAAAGAAGTTTTATTATGAGTTGTTTTAGAAGCTGAATGTTGAGTCTGTTCTGGATATGAAGTACGAAGCTTGTTCGCTAATATTTTTGTAGTGAAAAATTACTCTTCCTTTCATCCGAATCCTGAAAGGCAGAGACTGCCGGAAACAAACCCTAGATAGAAGTTTAACTGATTAGTATCTCCTGAATACCATGAGGAATGTGGAGGGAAAAGCAATTTAAGTTTAGCTGCTCCTAACTATGGGCCTTCCCCTGTCAAATTCCATAATGAATAGAGCAAATGTTGAACATTTAGCTGGAGTGAGCAGTAAACCCTTGGGATTATAAACCACAACATCTGTGGAGTATTTTTGTCCCTGCAGCATAGGTAACAGAGACCTTCCATTCGCCCCTCCGGACACACTGTCCACCCTCCTCTGCCACAGGAAGCAAACCTGTAACGAGTATGTCAATTAACTCTCTTGCCTGCTGGCTTTTGTTTGAGCTCAATCATTAAAGAGACCTGGCAGGAGATTAGAAGGAGGGAGGAGAGCGGGAAGAGAGTATTTATAATCCCGAAACCCCCTTCCTGTGAGGTCACTTTGAACTACCGGTTTCCCCATGAAGATCATGGCTCTTCTCAAGGCGGCCCAGTCCATAAGACTCTCTCCTTTCAGGTAATTTACTCCTTCAGGCCTAGGGGTGGTGTAGACCGGTCTTGGGGTTACCTCTCCTCGATGGCTTCCCTTTATCCCAACTTACATCTTTGTAAGTAACTCTTTTACTAAATGCTCTTTGAATTATTCTATTGAAATGAACCATCTATTTCCTGCTGGGACACTGACTGATACATTATTCTAGCTATGCTGCCTGTTTTAGTTTTTCTAACAATAAAATGCCACAATGTTAAGAGAGCATTTCTTCCTGAACTGCTGTGGTTCTCACTACACTCAACCCTGCCAAAACCAAGGAAGAGGCTGGAAGACCTAAGTTCCACTGTCATCTCAACTTTATTTCCCCAGACAATAATGCCTTTATGTCTGAGGAAGCACTAGTACATCCAAATTACAAATCCGCTGCTCCACTGCCCAACCCCACCCTATTTTTAAAATGCCGTACTCATTTTTTAGTACTTCAGAGATATCAAGATTTTTGATATTACTTCCTCTTTCTCAGATAATCTGCCTACACTCCATCCCATATTGAGTTTCTATTTGTTTAATGTTTTGAAAGGACAATCGCCATAAAAATAATACTTATTCAGAATTGATTGGTAATTTCACATACTGGATCTTGGTAGGAGAAGAGGACTGATGTGCTTCTAGTATGTTGAAAAATAATTCATTGTGTTTAGATAAAGAGAACAGATTATTTACTTACTTAGGACCAAGGAAAACTTGTTTAATCTTACACTTAAGTGTTCAGTGACATCACCTAAGGAAAATTATGCAAGGTCTCTAATAAATATATTAAAATTTCAAAAAAGAGAGAAACTAGTAAATTATAGATTATCATCTATGGAATATGTTCAAAAGCACCATTTAAAAAACCTGTATTTAAAATTATTAAACATGAAAGTAATTTTTTCATTACAGCTAATTTATGTTTTATGTAAATTTGACTTACCAAATCATCTTATTGAATTCCAGCCCAAGTTTGTTAGAGACCAATAAACATGTTCTGCCACTGAAAATTACTGTTTTGTTTCTCCCTTGTTGGCATTGCTCCTTCATCCTTAAATCCTCATATTTATCTAGTTCCACAATTTAAAACCTTTGCCCTCAGCAATGGTAGTTCTTAACTGTTTCACAGTTCTCTGGAAACGTGAGGCAGCAAGGGACATGCCCCACAGCTGTACGTGGACCTACACGTACACACCACAGTGAGCTTGGGAGGGTTCACTAATAACTGAAAATCTACACAAGGGTGAAGAGCACCTGTAAATCAATAAATTAATTCTCACAACACTTTTGTGAGATAGATGCTGTTATTTCCATTTTTCAGTTGAGAAAATCAGGGTACAAAGAAGTTAAATGACTTGTCCAAGTCAGCAGACTTCGGTATTAAATTCAGGCCTCTTGGCATCATGCCCATTGTTTCGCTTCTGACCCCATAAATGCCTCCTACATTTGTCAATGGGTATAACCACTGTATTCCACTATGGAGTATTTTATTTAATTAGAGTCCAAGTTTATTTAACAAGAGTTCACAAAGTTTTGCAAATAAATTGGAGCTGTAAACCCCATGTGATTTTTATGTCATAGCTCCATTTTATTTTCAGATTTAGTTAAATGTCTGCTCTATAAAATTTATTCACTCAGAAGCACTCCCAGTTTATCTCGTGGTGTTAGACAAAATTAAAAACAAATATCTATGCCCCCAAAATAGATGTGGCTCCTTACCAAAACAGATTTTCCTTTCCTCTGTTTCTCTCTTAGTATTCATGCCCAGCCCACCGCCCTGCACTCTACCCACTACTTTGTCCTATTGATACCCAAGGCTTGTTGTGTAGAAGAGAATGACCAGGATCTCTGACTACTCAAAAGGAGAGCTGGTTATAATTTTGCCACTTAACTGGTAAATTACCTTAAGTAAACCACATATATCCTATAACAATTTCCTCATCTGAAAATAAAGGTGCTATGGTCCACATCTACGTCATCGGGTTTTAAAAAGTACCCAACAAGATAATATTGCCTGGGAAAGTGTTTCAGAAATTTTGAAATCACCATAAATATTTAAGTTGTTATTAGTGTCAGAAAAGATGTATTAAAGCAGCACCAATGTGAGATATAATAGTGATGGCTGGACATTTGCAGTGAGTAATTTAGTGTATATATAATCTTACTGTTTTTGCTTTTTAAATAATTTAATGTTGATCATTTAATACATGATGCTGTCCACACTGGGATGACTTTTCCAGTCAGCTTTGCAGAGGAGCTGGTGTTCTAATTCCTGCACTAAATATAAGCCAACAGGTGGGTTACTTAATACACTCAGTGACCTTTCATGGTGCAGTTATTTACCTGCTGAAATTGTATGGTAGATTTACTGTCTGGTAGTAAATTACTATTTCTTTATAAATAACACCAACCCCAATGGTCTTTAAAAAGTAACCTTCTGGAACATCTGTAAATAAGGAGGAGTCAACTGTTTATAAATAGTATATGTAGGATTTTTAAAGATGTACTTATATAAGTGTTTTGGTTGATGTCTCTGAATTTTTATTAATTCAGTAGGGCTTATTTTTATCAATTTTCTTGCATTCTAACGGTTTAGCGAACAACATTGTAGTATATCTTTCAGCACACCGATGAAGCCCTTCAGTAAATGAAGCCAATTGAATTATATCATTTGAGTACAAAATGTGCACGGCAAGTAAGTATAAACAATAAACAAAAATCAAATGCAGACAGGAAAACCTGTCAGCAACGGTTCTCCCAGACTGTATAATCCAGCTCAGGAAATTGGTTCAGAGAAAGCTTACAAAATAATAAAATTCCTAGTGTTTTTAAAATCTTTTTAAAGAAGAGATTAAGCTCAAATACAATTCCCCCAAAAGGCTAGATTTTTGATGATTTGACACTTAGCCTATGACTCCAAAACAAACAGTAACTGCAATCATTTCAGTGACCTTTGTAACGTTTCAGGATTGAGTTTTGTTCAGCTGCAAATATGTAGAAATAAAATATCTCTGAATAAAACAACCAAGGATATAAATTTCAGGCCTCAATCATGCATGTACAAACATTTTTGTCCTTTATATTTTCTGAAACAATGAATTTCTATCTCGAGCTCCCATTCAATGCAGTAGCCAAATTCAGGGTTAATCAGTCAGTGTGGTATTTTCTCAGTCTGTGACTGGCCTGAAGGTTTTCTCTACTCAGTCATCATCCTAGTGGTGGCAACTTTGTTTCTGGCGGGTGGGGGGAGGGGGTCAACGTAGTGCCACAGCAGCAGTCTGGGTGGAAGATGTCTGACTCTCAACTGTCATCTTCCTTTTCCATGTTCAGATGATGAAACATTCACATTTTACCTCATTTCTGGCCTTTGCCAAATCGCTTTGCATCCTCAAAGTCTCTATTAAGAGGCTTCTTCAGGTCCATCAGCAATCTCTCCTCTACCTACGTACCTTTTTTAAGATGGAGTAAAGGGAAAGGATATGATGGAGAATGTCATGTGTTGGTAGATAAAGTTTAGAAAGGATCTCTACCCTAAAGATGCTTACAATCCTAAGAGAGTATACCTAATATTTTTAATGCTTGGTTACTCACAGCAAGCTTTACCCACTTGCATAAGGACTTTGGATTCAGGTGGCCTGGGCCTAACTCAAGCTTGTAAAAGTTTTTATTTTTACCTTGGATACCTGCAAAGATTAAAATAGATAATAGATGTAAAAATAATTTGAATATTATCTGGTATATAATAATCTTTCAACAAATATCCATTATTAGCATCATTATTATATCTCCTCCTCACCATCCTGTTCTTCAACTCATCTCATGCGTAGAGATGCACCAGTGTTTGTGACTCCACTCAAAAGACAGTAGCGCTAACACTGAGTTAAATAAGGGTGGAACAAATGTTGGTCAGAAGATGCTTTTACAGGCTCCCACATGTTTTCCTCCAGCAAGTCATGTTTGCCTGTGAGTGTGCAGCACTCCTTATTATAATGCAGAAACTTTCCCCAAATGCCTAAAGATATCCTTTCAATGTGGACACATAGAGCTAATATTTGGATCCAGCCATTCATATTTATTTAGTTTCATAACCACAAGCCAGGATTGGATATTTTAAATAAGGAAAGAGATTCATATGAATTCTGTCGGCTTTCATGTTTCCTCCCCGAAAGAATACAATTTTAAATCCAAAGAATGAGTTCTTCCAAAGCACGACAGTAAAAAACTTCCAAAGATTAAATCAATGCAGAATCACCTCATGGGTTACTGGCCCAGTTAGTTAATTACAGGACTCTTTGTTGCTCTTTTTTATTGTGGGTAAGAGTGCTTGATGCAATATTTTTGGTTAATTGGAGATTTTCTTTAAAACTATGCAAGATAACCTCCAAATAGTACATTTATGTGTGTAATAGAAATGGTTGTAATGTATCATTAAGGCACTCCAGGGCATGTTTTATTGGTTCATTAATATAGTACATGCCTTAGGTGTATTCAACCACTCGGGGCCTATATTAATGGACCAATAAAATGTACCCGGGAGTGCCTTAATGTTACCCTAATATGGCTAAGTTTAAATTAATTTTTTTCAGGCTTATCTTTTTAAAAATCATTTTCCCCTACTTTGGAAGAGATATTTCTTTATACAGGAAAAATTTCATAGTGACAGGATAAAAAGACTCAGGCCAATGAAAATATTTTTGTTTCATTAATTTTCTAAAAGGTTTTATCTTTTTGGATGGTTCTACTTCTAATCTTCTGAATTCTGCTTCCAGTGTCTCCCCACCCCTTCCATGGAAATCAATAATCTTGCAGCTAGAAGCAGGAAAATAAGAACCATTTATGTTTGGAAATAATGGATCAATGCACCAGCAAATTCCATGTCTACCTATAAAACCTCTATCACCTTTCAATATTCCACCTGGCTAGAACAAATGCTTACCTTGCTTTACGGACAACCTCCTTCAACTACCTCTTGCCACCTGTGTAATCGAAGAAACATGCTTCCCACCAAAAAGTAAAGTATTTCTCCTAGTCACCTACATTTTACTTCAATCTCGACTTTTTGGAAGTTCTCAAATTTTACTTTGGATCATTAAGGAATCTTTTTGATAACAGAGAGTCCAGAAAGCACAGAGAGACCCAGACAAGGCAAACCCAAAGAGGCACACACCAAGACACAACATAATTAAACTGCAAAAGGTTAAAGACAGACAATCTTAAATTCAGCAAAAGAAATGCAGTTAGTTACCTACAAAGGAACTCCCATAAAAGTGTCAGCTGATTTCTCAACAGAAGGAATTGGCAAGAAATATTCAAAGTGATGAAAAACAATGACCTACAATCAAGATTACTCTACCCAGCAAAGCTGTCAATTAGAACTGGAGGACAAATAAAGAACTTCAAAGACAAGAAAAAGCTAAAGGAGCCCCTCACCACCAACCCAATAGAACAAGAAATGTTAAAGGGTCTTCTTTAAGAAGAAATCCCTGACTGGGCAGTCTCGTTGGTTGAGGGTCATCATGCAGAGCAGAAGATGGCTGGTTGGATTCCCAGTCAGGGCACATGCCTGGATTGCAAGTTCAGTTCCCAGTAAGGGTACATGAAAGAAGCAACTGATTGATGTTTCTCTCTCACATCTTGTTTCTCTCCCTCTCTTTGTCCCTTCCTTCCCCTCTCTCTAAAAATAAAATAAATATTTTTTATAAAAAAGAAGGAAAAGAGAACAAAATATGAACAATGAAATGACAATAAATATATATCTATCAACAACCGAATCTAAAAAACAAAATAAACAAGAAGAACAGAAACAGACTTTTAGATACAGAGAAAGTTTTGATGGTTGACAGATAGGAGAGAGGTTGGGGGGATGGATGAAAAAGGTGAAGGGACTAAGAAGTACATATTGGTAATTACAGAATAGTCACGGGATGTAAAGTACAGCATAGGGAATATAGTCAATAATATCCTAATAACTATGTATGGTGTCAGATGGGTACAAGATTTATCAGAATGATCACTTAGTAACATATAAATGTCCACTCACTGAGGTGTACACCTGAAACTAATATAAAATTGTATGTCAACTTTAATTTAAAATGTTTTAAAAAATAACTAAATATTTATTGTAATATGTAAGGGAGAGGAAGGAGTAAAAATATACCTGAATGGCTGAAGAAATTAGAAAATTAAATAACAATATAACCCATTCGATTTGCTTAGTGGGGAAAATTTTTTTCAAGGTCTCATTTCATAAACCTTACATGTTTCTGATTGAGAATAAAACACTCTCACCACTTCTGTTCAACATAGTAGTGGAAGTCCTAGCCAGAGCAATCAGGCAGAGAAAGAAATAAAAAGCATCCAAATCAGGAATTAAGAAGTAAAATTATCACTTTTGCAGATAACATAATACTTTATATAAAAAAACCCTAAAGACTCCACCAAAAAACTATTAGAAACAATAAACAAATAAAGTTACAGGATTAAAGAAAACCAATGTACAAAAATCCATTGCATTCCTATATACTAACAATGAAATTTCAGAAAAAAATGAAAAAAAAATCAATTCTTTTTGCAATTTCGACAACAACAAAAAAAGACCTTGGAAATAAAATTAAAGGATGTGAAGGACCTATACATTGAAAACTACAATTCATTATAAAAGAGATTGAAAAAGAATAAAATAAGTTGAGGTAGTATAAAGCCATGGTCATTACTAGAAAATACAGTTTGAAGGCATGTACTTCAACACAGGCGGGTCAGTTGAGTGCATGAGTTCTGTCTGAAGAAAAACACACTATATCAATTACCATAGCACAAAGTATGGCAAAACTTTGAAAGCCTCATTGAAATGTTTCTTTCTGTCATGCCATGCTCCCTGCATTTCTTTCATTTTGCCAAAAAGTTTTCATTCATTTGAACTCTGTCTTCTCCTTTCCACTTACCTAAATAATATGTACTCTTCAAGGCCCATTTTCTCCGAGAGTTTCCCTAACTCTTCAAACACACATTGAGCACCCCTCCTTCCTTGAACTCCGGGAGCCCTTGCTGAATTAGCCACTTAATGTAGCACTTAATTATGTATGTCTGCAGCACACACGTCCAGGTACTTGAAAGGGAAAAAGGCAAGAGTACAGCATATGTTTACTCACATCCCACGAAATTACCATGGCTAGTCTCATTGCTCCAGAAATAGAAACTCTAAACACAGTTAGAAAAATAGCTGCCTCATTGCAATGAGTATACCTACTCTCAGGGTGACTGCATTGTGATCTGCATTTATTAATTCAAGTAAAAATTTCAGTTCATTAGTTCAATATTACTTTGCATTATAATCACCAATTTTAACTGTCATAGAGATAGGAAAGGTGTTTTTTTTATTAATTTACATAAATTGCCAGAAAGGAAATTACCATAAATATGTTGTGATTTATTCAAATAATTATTTGAAAAGTTTAAGAAAGTATATACTTTGTTCAGATATCTGTCCCAACTCAGGAATGATGTAACTACGATTATTCCAGCGATGATTTCCAAGGGCATGTCTTCCAAAGAGCCATAGTGGGGTGAGATGGGACACAAGAGAGCAGAAGGTTTGTCTACCTGAGGTTTCACTGAGTAAGAGAACCCAGAATGTCAAGGGAAGCCAAAATCCATTAAGGAGAGCAATGAGTAAAAACTAGAGAGAACAGAATTTTGATGTGGAAGCCAAAGAGCTAGAGGCAGATCAAAGCTGAGGTATATTGCCAAGAGTCAGAGCTGAAATTAATGAGAAACCCAGTGTTAGCTTATCGGTTCTAGTGTTGAAAATTTCAAGCAATTGTTTAAAAATTGCTTGGAGCATCTGAAGTTCTACTTAATAATACTGAGTAAAAGATAGTTTTCTAATTTTTCTTGACACTTTTTCTGCCTGTTTTTACATTTATTTTTGTTACCCTTTGTAGTTTTAGACATAACCTCAATTATTAATTGTTAATAATTGAGGTTAATTGTTAATTTTAATAATTTGTCCCATTTTTAAATTGCTAATATTTACAGGTTCTATATATGTTTTACTGTGTAAGTTAAATTTTTTCACTACCTGTATAAAAGTAAAAAATATATATATAACCACAAACTTTGAATCTGACAACATATTTTAGTGATCATTGAACAATGATATTACAGAAAAACATGTTATTTGTAAAGACAATCAGATAGGAAGATAGGATTTTTATAGATATCCACAAGGGCTCAAACTTAAATATCAAATAAAATATTCAAGTAGATTTCAATATTGCAAATAACTATTCAAGACTACATCACAGAACCTAAAAATATCTCCTGACACCAGGCTCAAAAAGTGTTTTTACCACAGATGGTCTTTCACTACCAGGGAAATAATTGTTCCAACCTTCTGGAAGGCAATTTGGCAATTCATATTAAAAGCTTGCAAATGCCCTTATCCTTTGACAGAGCAATCCTCTGTGTGCTTTGTGAATTTTTACTAAAGAAACAGTCATGGATATGTGCAAATATTTATCAAAGATATTCATTGTATCATTGTTATTAATAATTACAACAATAAAAAATCCAAGGATACAAAATAAGAGTGTGGTTAAGTAAACTATGAAAATCCCATATAATGAAACCAATTATCCACAAAAAAAAATGTTGTAAAAGAGCATTTAATAAATATAGAATGATAGATTACAAAGTAAGTGAGAAAAGTAAGTTACACAGTATAATATCTGAGCCTCTAAAAAATATTGGAAGAGAAAGAGCAAGAGAGATCAAGTTGACTCAAAATATAAATATTATTTAGCTCTGATTGTTCTTTTTTGTGTATATGTGTGTGTGTTTAGTTAAATTTATCGGGGTGACATTGGTTAATAAAATTATATAGGTTTTAGGTGTACAATTCTTTAAGACATCATCTGTATATTGTATTGTGTGTTCACCACTCCAAGTCAAACCTCCTTCCATCATAATATACCCCCATTTAACCTCTTCTACCTCCCCCCACTCTCCAAGCATGTATAATTTCTACAACGCAAAACACAAAGTTTAATTATTAAAAAAAACTTTATTTGAAATATTGGCAATTTAATGAACAGCAAGTTCAAGAATATCCGTGAATTATTCCAGCTATATCAACACTCCATTTTGCTTGCTAGTGCAAACTAGACTTCAAAATCAGAATTTAATATCTCTTTTAGCATATTTTAAACTTGAATTTGACTTCAAAATTTTCCACTATAATAGTTAGAAATTCCTCAGAGTAATAACATAAATACCAAGCAGGAAGTCTCTATGTGAATGGTGAAAGGAATTTTGCCTTAAGTTAAGCTACTCCACAGATAATAAGTACTAAAATAGGAACTTCGTGGGTCAGATAAAAAGGGGAGATAACTCCTAAAGTGTGGAATGGTTCAATGGTATGTGTGAACTGATAATATCTCTCTTTACTCTTTTCTTTCAGCTTTGACTTATGTAACAGAATTTTGTTTCCAACACTTAACCAATTTGAAAATGAATTACCAACCTAGTACATAATCCACAGTCTTAGTTCATGATTCCTTTTTGATGAGAACAGATCCTTATGTTTGTACTTGTTTTAGTTCACTTTTTTCCTTTAAGTTGCTCTCAGTTTTTAAGCACATAAAATGTATTTCAACACTTACCAATACAAGAAGTATAATCAAGAGCTACAAAAAGTTCCAACTAAATTTCTCTTTTGAAGTGATAACCAAGCATTGCTACACGGGGCTGACTGCATGGTAGCTTAATAGTATGTTACAAAAAAAACTTTCCAACATTAAACAGGAAAGTAAACCTGCCAAATTTACTTTAAAATACAAAATTAATTTCCTGCCACTTTCTCAGTGCCAAAATAATTTCATCCAATGTTGAAGGCTTGTAAGTTGAATCTCTTCCTAAATATTGTCAGTTAAATGCTGTGTTCCTAATTAAGCCTCAAGGTATTATTTCTACATGAGAAAAATAAAAGAACAAATATAGCACTTCTTCAACTGATCTGAATCGTTCGGTATGTATGCACAGGTCCTGGTGATATTTTAAGTTCATTATTGTTAACCTGGCAGAAACAAACTGTTTCATAATTGAGTACAATTTTAATAAAATAAAATATAACTGCATTATTATAAGTGCCTCATCTTGACTTTCTTCTAATCTATCCAAATTCACTGTTTCTGGTGGAACCACTTGAGTTCACATTAGATTTATCTCACCCTATAAAAGCACAATTCATTAAACAGACTAGTCTATTTAAAACAAAGGCAATTTTATCACAGTCAATTCAATTATTTAACACTGCTTTTTTAACTCACTACTTAAAGCTTTCTTTTGACAAGTATTCCTTTAAATAAATGAGTTGTAATTTAAAGATGAAAAAAGATCAAGTTCCCTTACTCTATACACAATTAGCCTATAGGGAGATGTGTTTTTTAATACAAAATTAAATTTTATTTCAAAGTTAGACTGAATTTCAAGTAACAGAAACCACCAAGGTTATTTTTCAGCAGAAATAAACATAAAGTAACTTTCGATGTGCAAATTAATTTTACTTTGTTGTGTTGCTTATATTTCAGTTAATGAAGTAACTATTTGCCCAACCCTACATAATTAAGAGACGGAGGGATCATCTGAATAATTTATTCCAAAGATAATGTAACCTGAATTACATAGAGTCAGCTTTCTTATCCCACTAAATAATAATCTGGTTAGTTACTTTATAGTATTAATAAAGAATGAAAGGAAAAGTTTAGTAACTGCCTAGCCAAGAGCTAACAAAAGTAAGTTAAGCTAATTTGATGAGTTCTTTTCAAAAGTCCCCTGCAGGAGAGTAAATGGTAATGGAAAAAAATATATAATAAAGATTAATTTTTAAAAAATAAAAATATCATTGTAATATTTTTAAAGTTCCCCACAAAATTTTTGTTTTAAAATTATCATGAGATTTAAATTTTATTTAGGATTATAGACTTGAATTTCAGATAATGAGCTGAATAAGGAATGTTTCCATTATTATAGAAAAGAGAATTTAGATGTGCTTAGTGCATGCCATATTCATCAAACAGCATTTTCATAAAGGCAATGTTATTAATTTTTCATGTGGGTTATCCTAGAAAAATAAGGTTAAAAGATTCAAAGGAACATGGCACACAAGTCTGTCATAGTCTAAGAAGATTACTGTGATTTTAATATGTGATTTATGAAATGAATCTCACGGCTTTTAGTCAGATTTCGAGTAGTGTTTCTGCTAAGTGGAAATACTCAAAATAGATTCTTGTTACTAAAATATTTGAGAACGTTTGGTACTTGGCCTTTCATAATTTTGCTTTTATTTCTCCTTCCTTTTTCTATTAAGACATAGCTTTGGATGACTTTCAATTTTCTGGTCTCACTACTTACCATATTTTAAAACACAATTCATTGGACCAAATGACTTCTTTTAGTACAGATCAATGAACTAAGAACTTTTGTCAAAAACAATTGATAAAACAAATCTTTCGTTGTATTACAATCGCCTAGAAATTAAATCCTGCATACTGGGATACACCAAAATCAAAATCGTTCTAAATTTAATTATAGCTGCATATGTCCCCTGAATTTACTTTGCATCTTCTTTATCCATAAAAATGAAATACATAATCTTCAACAAAGCATCACAATATTTTCATAAGATATAACTGTCAAATTTCCCCATTCACAGACCATAAAACCTAAGAGCCAAGTTGGTTATTATCCTGAATGCCTCTTTGGATATAAGTTTACAGGGATGAATTACCTAAGTTAGAAGGACAGTGGAAGGCCAGCTATACCTGGAGGGAAATGAGAGAAAATTCTAGACAAAAATTTCAAAACAAAATAGAGTTGTAGTATATGTGCTTATTTTAGAGACTTATTTTATCCCTGCCTTTCACTTTCCCTAATAGATCTGACTACTGTCCCAGTCAGGACTGCGTCTCCTCTAAACATGTCTTCAGGCCTCATCTGAATCACCACTGACAAACAGTGGCCAAGGCTGAGGCTATAAAGGCCCCAAATACATGATGGGACCTTTAGAGCTGATGAATCTGATGCTAGTAGGTGGAAGTGGTAGAGTCCGCAGGAATAAATGTGCTGCTACTAGAAGCACTTACCACTTCATCCTAGTATGTAATAAAGCACAAGGATGAATCTCTGTGAAATCTCCAAGTTCCATTTCTAATGGGATTTGTGGCTACTATCACCATCTACTTAACGTTGGACTATCTTTTGATCAGTTCTCACTAAGTATTGGGAGTCTTAGGATGAAAAAGGTAAGGCTCAGGCTCAGGGTACTTAGGCACAAAAAAGACATCCTGTGCATCCAGTGAAAATGCATTTGCCAGCACATCTCTCACTGCCTTACATCATCAAGAAGGAACAAGAGCAATAAGAAGTCCTCATTCTCATGAAATTTTCTACTGTGTGGGTTTTATTTTCCTCATAACTTTCAGTCATCATATTGTTTTTATCATTTTCTGCATATCTAATACTTATCAAGAGAAAAAATATAGTTAAAGAGACTATATTTAATGGATTCAATCTACAAGAAATATAAACCCCTCTCATTATCTAAAAAAATAGAAACAATAGTATTTAATAAAATTTCCCTTAATACCTAAATCTCATCTTTTCCTTACAATTGTTCATCTTTCTATCTTTTTGTTTTTGCTGTAGAGAGACTCCTACAGCCATAAATTTAATTTCTACTAAAACTTTAAAAGAGTTTAAATAGTATATGGACTAACAATAACTATTAATAGATAATTCTTTAAGAACAGTTCCATGGTCAAATCACTTTGAGGATAACACCAAAAACTACCTAATCCTGCAGGCGCAGAGCACATGAGTGGTACTGAGAAATTCTACTGGGAGGAAGAAACCTACCAACTTCATTTATCTCAATTTTTCCAAACAGAATTAGTTTTTCATAGAATACTGACTAACATTGTATAGTACTAATATCCAGGAGAATGCAGTTTAAGAAACACTATAAAATGTTGCATTGTATAGATGAGGAAACTGAGGCACAAGAGGTCTTAACTGCCTCACCCATGGCCACCCAGCCATTTGTTAGCACAACTCCTACTGAAACACCAGAGCTCCCAATTCCCTGACTGGTGGTCTTTTTCCTCACTTGAAAAACATGCATAATTTTACCAAGATAGATGCAGCTCCTTCTTCTGATATTGTTAGATGTAAATTGTCAACTGTGTCTGAAAGCTACTTAATATCAAAATATAACCAATAGCAATAGAAAATGAAGGATTATAAAGACCTTTAAACCACAATATTAAATAGCAAATGTCTTTAAGAAAGGTTTTTTTGAACATATTTCACATTTAAAATATTGTAGTAACAAATGTCTTAATTATAACTATAATGTTGCATATATAAACTTGAATTACAACAGTGAATTCTTAATAGTATATCTTATAAACAGTCTAGAATTGTTTTAAAATGCCTTTAAAGCCTACTAATAATCTAATATAGGGTATTTGCCTTATATCACAGCAAATGTAGTTTAAATAATCCTACTTGACTCAGAATGATCTCACTGCAGTAAATACAAATTATAACGTATGAATACAAGATAGTTAAGCACATATTGGGGCCTTAGTCTTTGTTCAGATTTGTATTTCGAAAGTTAAATGAAAGTTCAAAGATGAGCCTTCTAAGAAGAAAAGAAAAAGTATAAGAACAAGCAGAGCACAAGACTCGGAAAAATTTCCCTTTTAGACTAGAAATAACCCTACAATCTGATATAAATGAGGGTGAACTCCTTTTCCAAGGAGAACTGTCCTCTTATTTATTCATTCATTCATTCATTCACTCAATGAATACATTGTGCAGCCATGATGGTAAGTCACTGTGGCAGACATTAGAATGAGAAACAAGGAGAGACATAGTCACTGCCCATGGAAAGAAAGCATGTTTTAACAACGGAGGCAGACAGTAAATAACTACCCAAGTAATTAATCCATTACAGTTATGACAGATGCGACAAAGTGGTGCAGGATGGGATGGAGTAGGTCACACACGTGGGCATATGTTTGAGATTGGACCTAGTCCAGGTGATAGGGAAAGCCTCCTTAGAGACGTTACATTTGATATGGATCCTGTGGCTGATAGGAATCAGTGGAAGAGGACAGGGAAGGGCATTCAGGGCAGAGTTACTGTGCCCTCTACAGGAAAGCTGGCTGGAGAGTAGAGAGCTAAAAAACTGTGCTCTGAAAAGACTGGTAGAGTAGGGAGGGGCCTGATATGAAGGACCAGTTTTAAGGGCAGATTAAAAGATCACCACCCTGAAAACGAATTACACCTGGGCAAAAGGCCAATTAAATGGCTTCAGAGTTATTCAGATAAAATTGAGATTGGAGGACGTAAGAGTGAGAGGGGGAGTGAGGAAGCTATTCTCTTCACAATAAGTGTGTTCTGTAGCTTTCCAAGGCTCTTGCTTCTACTGTGGCTATCTTTGACTTCTCGGTCTTGGTAGCTTGAATTTATTTCTTCCCAGGTCTCATCATTTTGTTCATGCTCTCTTCTTACTCCGGGAGGTTAACCAACCAAGCCCACAGCAACTCACCCCACCTAGTTCTGACCGTGTTCATGTTCTTGGGAGGATGGAAAATGTATCTCTGCTCCAGTCCTCACATACTGAAAACAGATGAACCTCCACTGTATCTTTGAAAACTGCAACTTAAAGATACTCAATTAACTAAACCCCAAATTCACTCCATTTCAAAATGCCTTCTGGAAATGCCATCAAATTCCTGGATGTTATTAAAATTAGGGGGAGAATGAAGGCTGTTTTAGTCAACAAATGGTATAATCTCACTACCTTTCAAAGGAAGAAGTATTTTTTTTTCTCTCATAGAATGTGGGTGGAGATAGCACTCCTAAACACTTACATTTTCAAGATTTAGGTAAGCACTATAATTTTCAATACATAAGTCTGGGAAATCATATCCTAGTTTCTAATACAGAGCACCAATTTTTATTCTATGAAAAGATACTCTTAAATTACTTATCTATTTACATCTCAAGGTTTTAACAAAGGATATTAAATTTTTGCAAGTCTAAGTAGCTCATAGTTTCTACATTCATCCCAATAAAAGACTATTGTCTTGAAACAGAGCTATTCTTTATAAAAGTTTTCAGTTTTCTGAGGTTCCTTGAAAAGGTTTTTAAGAAAACAAGTGGCATACTTTTTTAGAAGTCAGCTTCAATATGACTTCATGTATCATAGTTCTAAGGGAAATCATGTCCAGGAAGTTTTATTAACTGGTTGGTGAATTAAATAGGTGTGAATTCCCAGAAGATGCTATGTATAAGTACAGTTGCAGATTAGCATTTCAAATTGTTATAAACTATCTGTGAATGGTACTTAGGAATTACAAGAGGAGAGGATGTTTTTATTTATGTGTTGTTTACTTTAGGTTTTAAAGCCTAGAGAGACTGGAAAAGCAAGAGTTGAGTGTGTGGTCCCATATGGAGTATTTGCTGTTCTTCCCTGGAATTAAAGAAAGGTTCTCCTATGGAAATTATAATATAAGTAATGTGTTTAAATTTTTCATATAACTCACAAAACTATAGGCAATCATAAATAATTCTTCTTTCAAAGGTAATTTTGTTATTTTAATTCCAAAAAACATATTTCCAGAAGGACAACACTGTAGGATTTGCCTTTTAAAATTTTAATTAAATTTATTTTGATAGCATTGGTTAATAACATTATATAAGTTTTAGGTGTACAACTATATAATACAACATCTGTATACTCCATTATGTACTCACCACTAAATGTCTAGTTTCCTTTTTTCACCATATATTTGACCCCTTTACCTACTTCATCCTCTCCCAGCCCTCATTCGCTCTGGTAACCACCACTCTTTTGTCTGTGTCTATGGTTTCGTTTGTTTATTTGTTGTTGTTTTTTTATTGTATATAGCATAATATGAGTGAAATTATATGGTTCTTGTCGTTTTCTATCTGACTTATTTCACTTATCATGATGCTTTCAAGATCCATCCACATTATCACATATGGTAATGTTTCATCTTTTTTATGGCTAAGAAGTATTCTATTGTATACATGTACAACTGTAATGGGGTACAGGGCAAGGGGTGCCTGGGAATATAGGAGAAATCCCCAAAGCCCTTGGTCTGGGCACAGGGGAGAGCAAATGACAGGATTAAACTAGCATATCTATAGAAACTTGGTTGCTAGTTTAACAGCTGCATTAATAGATGTGCTGCCACTTCAAGGCAAGGTGGGCATGACTTTAAGGATGTGTCCTGACTCGTGTCATAGCCAGGAGAGGCAGGTCCCCTGGATCACGGAGCCACTCTTGCCCTGACTGGGGATGGCAGCTGAATGAATGTAAGCTATACAGGAGAACTGGCAATGGTAAGCCCATTGTGGGAGGAGTCAGAGATGAGGACACACAGGAGGCTCTGGGTCAGGATTTAAAGGAAGGGGCAGACAGCCATGAGGGAATTCAGCCATGTGGCTTGGAAGGGAGTAGAAGAGCCATGAGGGAACCATGATTCAACTGGTAGTAAAGGTAGACCATGAGAGGCTGCTGGTAGTGAGATAGGAGTCATGTGGGCCATAGGACCTGGTCTGCCATGGGCTAGTAAGAAAGCAGGCAGGCTGCTTTGATCGTGACTGCTATAGCTGACTCAGAAGCTACCAAGGACCCTTCCTTGCAAGATGCTGACCTGCTGCTGTGCAAACCCAGACTTTATCTGGACTCTTGAGACTTGTTCCTTTCCTGGACTTTGCCATGACCCAGTGTAACACACACATGCTTTCCTGGACATGGAAGCTGATGACAACATACCCCAGACCCTTAAGGGGAGGGCTGCTGCATGAGGATCGCGACTTTGTTGCCTTCCAAAGAGACTGGAGAACTGTCTGTGCAACTGGCTTAAGATAAGGAAATGGGGAACTTTTTGGTTTTTTGGCTTATAGCCTTTTGGAGAACAAGGGAAGTGCTGGGTCTCGTGGGAAAGGAGGGCTCTGAGCATTAAGTGCTCTGAGGTGCCCCCAAGGTTGGAATATTGTAAATAAAGATCTGTTCTTTCCAATACTAATTGTTGGATCATTCACCAAGGTGCCAGGTAGACAGGCCTCTATTTGCTCAGTTACACATCTTCTTTTTTTTAAATTGTTGCTCTGTTATAGTTGTCCCAATTTCCCCCCATTGCTCTCCCTGTCTCTCCGACTTCCCACATCTTCTTTACCCAATCATTTATTAAAGGAAAGTTAATTTTTTCCCATGTAGTGGCTACTGTGAATATTGCTGTTATACACATAGGATACATATATTTTTATGAATAGGTGTTTTCAAATATTTCAGGCAGATAAACGGGAGGGAATTTATTGGGTCATTGTCAGAGCCCAACTGTTCAGCCAGAGTAGGTTTCAGCAGCAAGAGGCCCAGTTGAAAGAAAGGAAGGGCTGACATAGGAGACACAGGTCAAGCCACAAGCACACTTTATTACAGGTTAAGTGGGTTTTATACAAGGTTAGACAGTCGTGGCATCGTGCCACAGTTGTGCCACAGTTGTGCAGAACACATTTGCTTACGTCATGCTTCAGTAAGGAGCTTACGTAATTGGGGACTACTGCGCATGTGCACAGTGATACATAGTTTCGGGCTGCCTGCTCTGGACAGACCTTCAGGAGCCCCCACACTCCACCCCTTACTGCAGCACGGGACTTAACCCAAAGTACATTACCTTGCATACAGAGGCCATAACAACAGTATAAAGAACAACAGAGACACACTATACTACCAGCAAGGGTCCATCACCAAGAGGACCCCAAAGATGCACACTGGTGGGCAAGAGGGTCCTCCGTTAGGGCATGAACAGCTGGGACCTCACCACTCATCTCCTGTAATGCTTGCTTCACAACCTCCGTGTGGTGTGGTATGAATACACAACATTCTGTGCGGAGGACAGCATGAGCACCCCCTTCCGCAGCTGTCAATAAATCCACGCGGGGCCACACGGTTCTGCAGGACTATTTGTGCATTTGGGTGGTCTCATCCATAAGATGTGAGAGGGCTTGCTGGGTAACGTTTAAGGCATGGGAAGTATGGGCAGCTAAAGCTTCTACTTGCAATTCCACAGCAATAACCACCCGCCTCCAGCAAGGGGGTAAAACCACCATACAGCTTGGCGTTGACGATGCCAGCAATAATATAGGGACTCAACATTTTGGGGTGCCTGTGTCAAAGAGGTCAGTGTGAGCCTGCAATATACGGCATCCCTAAGTGCAGTGTCCAGTCCACTCTGCAGGGAGATAGCACTATCCATAATGCCCACAAACCCAGAGGTACCCAGCTGGCAACCAATCAGTAGGTTTAGTACCTGTATGTAACCGTCCTGACCACCAGTGGGTAGCATCAGTCACTATAGTGGTGTTCAAGCAGATGTGGGGAGAAAAGCACCCCACCATATTGTTTGGCAAGGCTCGGTATTTTTCTATACAGAAAGGAGCAGGAGTACGTAATTCTACATGTTCTCCAGAAAGCCAACCCCATCCATTCCAAATAGCATAACCAAGAATCAGTGGGGCATTATTATGGTCTCTTGGAAGGAGACTTTCCACAGCACGTCAGCATTCGTCCCAGGCCTTAGTGCAGTTCCAGGTGTGTGGCAGTGTCCCAGCTGTAGAATAGCCATGTTGCTGATCTTGGCGGGTACAGTGCACCAGGGCAGTCCTTCAACAGCCTCAATGAGTATTTCCAACAGAAGGAGGCGTTAGGCCCTTGGACAAAGGTGTGAGCCCAGGCGACCATACTATTTCCAGCAGTCCACCTGGGCGATAAGAGAGGGCAAAAAGAGAGGCCATTAGTGGTAAATCACGGCCCTCTGGTAAAATACAGGCCACTTTTCCATCTTGCAATAACAATGTGACAGCCAAGGGCACTGCCCCAGGTCAATGGTATCAGACCGTCTCTCCAGTTGTGAGAGGCCAAGGGAGCCCTATGTGTTGTACTGTGTACAATGGCAACAGCCGCAGACACAGGGTTCCAGCAAGGAGTGACCCCTTACCATCTACCAGTAAGGTTACCGTCAAAGGCGTGGGCCAAAGGCAGAGGACTGGGTGGACCTGCAAGGCCTGATCACGTCTTGGTCCCCAGGGGTCCATAAGGGCCACCCATGGTTCTCCAGATGTAGCTAATGACCAAGGCCACCGCCAGGTGGCCCATCATCTTTCCACTAAGGGTCCTGGTATGGGTAACAGCAACATCCCGGAGGCTACTTGAGGCAAAGTTTTTGCATCTGCGTTTCTGGGTACCAAGTGGATGGCATGAGGCAAACCTGCAATTTTCTAAAGGAGACATACCAGTTCATCGGGGTTGTTCATTCAGGAGTCACAAAGCCTATGGTACATCATGGGACTAATGTCACCAGGCTGGTCCCAGAGCTGGTACCTTTTCTTTCAATAACCCTTTAAAGCATTCAATCATTCCCACCACTTGGGGCCAATAGGGTACATGCACTCGCCATTGAATATCGTGTTCTTTATCCCACTCCTGTACCAAATGTCCTGTGAAATATGTACATCTGTCACTAGCAATAAGGTAGTGCTGCAGCCAATTGTTCAAGGGCCTGGACGGTATGTTGCTGATCAGCTTTGGCTACAGGATATGCAAAGCCCAGCCCAGTGGCAGTATCTACAGCAGTCAAAGCATAGCTATGTCCTTGGTCGCTGGGTAGGGAACCTATATAACCCACCTGCCACTCTTATAGGGGCTGCAGGCCCCTGCTCACACATCGTTGCTCAGTATCCAGGCGCCACCGATGGGGATATAGGAGAGCACACTGTGAGCATTGGTATACAGCCTCCTTGGCCTGTGCACAGGTGAGCTCCAAGCCCCATCGTTTAGCTACTTGCTCCATGGTTCTAGCCCTTACATGCCCCCAACATTTTGTGCAACCAAGGGGCAATCACGGCCCGTCCTGGCACTATGCTTGTCTTGCAGACCTGTGCAAAAGTGTCAATGGCATAACTGCCTGGAGCCAGTACGGGATGGTGTCCTGGGACCTGGTAGAGGGTTGCACCTGCTGTGCACCCTCATTTCCAGAGGTGTTTCCACATGGTTTTACCCCACAATGGGCGATGTCTGATTAAACAGTTTTGGGCTGCCCGGCGAGGGAGCCACAAAGTTGAAGCTTGGTACACCGCCCAACCATCAGTATGGATATGCAACGGTTGAGGTTCATGCTCAACATAAGCCACACTGCTCCCAGTTCTGCCCATTGGTTGGACTATCCTGTTCCTGTTTCATACCAAAATGTGCCTGTGTGGGGCTGTAAGGCTACAGCAGCCCACACTGGGGGCTGCCCATGACAGGAGCCATCTGTATATCAGGTTTCTGCTGATATAGGAGGCTGTCCTTCTTGGTATGGGCTTGGCAGCTCTACAGGGACTTCTGACTCTATAGGGGTTTCAGCCCTGAATTACACGGAACATAACAGAGCATGCAATTATTCAGATAAAGGGCTTGTGGAAAACCGTGCCCTCTGTTCTAAATAAGTGTCCCACTTAGTCAGTGTAGGGGTCTGTGCCACCCCAGTTCAGGGGCATCCTTACCCAGGACAGTATCCAACCCTCCACAGGGTAAGTCAACTGTATGGTCACAGGATCAGGTCCCATGATAGCCTCAGTTGCCACCAAGGCTGCATAAATGGCAGCCAGTTGCTTTTCTATGAGGGAATTAATGACTGTCAGCTCCCTTCCATAGCTGGGACCAAAATCCTATGGGTACCTTCCAGGACCCCTGTTTTTGCCACAAGCCCCAGCCCATTCCAGCCTCTGTGACCTGCACAGTCAGGAGGAAGGGCAGGGCAGGGTCAACCACAGGGAGAGTCTGTGCCTGGGCAACAGCCCATTTCCTGGCTTTAAAATCTTCTTCCCTCCCCACAGTCTAGTTCCAAGTAGCCCCCCGGTGCACTAAGCTGTGAAGGGGGCACAAAAGGGTTGCCAAATGGGGAATAAACACATGCTAAGACCTCAAAAGGCCCAAGTATGTTTATAACTGCTTCACAGTTTCAGGTCGGGGAAAGGCCTGGATTTTGTCTATTACTGCTTCTGGCATGACTTTAGTCTTACTCGACCAAACAACTCCCAAGAATCTGACAGAGTAACCGGGCTCTTGCATCTTGTCTTCATTGATGGCCCAGCCCCAGTTGGCCAGTGCCGTCTGCAAGCCGGTTGCTGCTGCTTCTAGATCTGCAAGAGAATCAGAGGTTAGTGTAGTATCACCAATATAAAGAAACAGAGAAACCGAAGGTGCGTGCTCCCAGGTCTCCAGATCCCGGGCAAAGAGTCCATGACAAAGGGTGGGACTGTGTACATAGCCCTGTGGAAACATGAGAAAAGTCCATCGTTGACCTTCCCAGGTGAATGCAAATTGTTCTTGACTTTCTGCTGTAATGGCAATGGAAAAAAAGGCATTTGCCAAATCCACTACATAGTGAAAATGCCCTAAAACATGTGCCAAATAGTCCACTATCTCCATTACATTGGGCACAGGAGCATGTAAAGGTGGTGTGACTTTATTTAGCTCACGATAGTCTACAGTCATCCTCCAGGAGCCATCTGGCTTCCGCACAGGCCATACCGCCGAGTTGAAAGGGCTGTGCCTAAGGTGAATTCTGGCTTCTTCTAGCTTAAGAACAGTTTGCCCTATTTCTTCTTGTCCTCCAGGCAAACAGTATTGTTTCATGTGAACGGTCCTAGTGGCCTGAGGCAGAACCAAAGGAGCAAAGCGGGGATGTCGCCTTATAATAATCTTTACAACTCTTACCCAAGGCAGAATTCTCCCACCGTGGTGTGCACTGTCAAGCCTTGCAAAACATCAATACCTAGAATATATTCTGGAATGGGTGAAATGTACACATCATACGTCTTCAGTGGAAAATGTCCTATGCCCAGGGTTATGGGGACCCACCGAATACAGATTGGATGCCCTCCATATCCCTCGATGTGGACCATAGGGCCCTGAAACTTACCAGGGTTCCCATAGAACAGGGTGCTATCCGCTCCTGTGTCCACCAACGCCAAAACACGTTGCACATTGCGGGTGGACCAGTGAATGGGTAATTCCACGGGCAGCCTCAGGTCCTCCAGATTCCCCTCTCGCTGGGTTCCCCAACCTGACCCCCAGTCTAAGAAATCTGCCAAGCGAACCTCCCTACTCACAAGTTTCTTGAGCCCCTTCTTCAGCAGAGGCATAAACTGTTGCTCCAGTCGCAGCTGATTCCAAGGGGTCAATAGGACCTCATTCAGTTGCTGGTCTATTTTCTCCTCTGCGACACCTGCTGCCAAGAGGTGGCACCACATCTGTTGGTGGGTCACCTTCAGGACTGACCTAGGGCTTATGGGTTTTTCTGGTCTACCCCACCCTATTCGGGCTTTCCTTCCGGCGCCAATGGCATTCCCTTGTCATGCAAGCTCTTTGCAGCGCACCTCCACATCACCTAAGTGGGCCATTGCCGAGGTTACCCCATGTATCCAGTGGTCCACATACAGGACCAACAGGGCCGCTATTGTCCCAAATGTTCCTTGGGGACCTGAAGCTAGAATGAGCTCTTTTGTGTGAGTGGTAAACACTTCTTGAGCAGGACTTGTACACATCTGGTGGAACATCGTTTGTCACATGCCTATTTCCCTAATAATCTGGACTAAATCCAAATAGGCTGTCCATTTACTCAGTTTCCGGTAACTCACCAGAATCCATATACATGGTGTGAGTGGCCAACATTAACCAATTAAGGAATGATTCTGGTGTTATGACCTGTACGGGCTACATTTTGCAAGCGTTGGCACAAGGACAAAATAACCTTTATGGAAGCCAACTGGGACATTTCTTCAGGGGACAGTTCAGTACTTTCTGCTCAATCATCCCATAGATGTAGAAACCAACCGGGGATAATTTCACCCGCTCTCTGTCCTACGTGCTTGGTCAACACCTGGAGTTCCGCTGAAGTATATGTGGTCACTGTGGTACGTTGCTTTGCTTGTGGGGCTCCAGCTGCTGCTCCCCCAGGTGCCATTGGTTGTTCCAATCCAACCTGTTGCCACACAATAGGCCTTACCTGGCAGGGTCCTGGTACAGGACTTCATTCTGATTCGATGGGATCGAGGCTTCTGATCCCACTAACATATGCTCAGCCATCACCAGGTGTGGCTCCAGGGCCTCTTCATTGAGTTGCAGCCACTGCACCCATTGTGCCTGTTACTAAATGGTTCGGCTGGCATGAAGCAGTACAGCCAGAAAAAACCAGGCCACACGGCCTGCTGCTCCCGACTGGGCCATGGGCATGTTGACCTCCATTGCTTCTAAGGCTTTTCTGACGTCCTCTGGAACAAGGCATACAGCAACCCAGTCCTCTGGGGGCACCCACACTGAGAGGTAGGCCGCCACCAGGTACCACAAGGAGCCTGGGGGCCATATGTCATCCACCTGAGGACCATCAGGGGCGCTGGTGGCACACTCACCTCATCCTGCCAACTACACCAAATGTCGGAGTCCAGTTGTTCGTCCCGGGTAGGTTTCAGTGGTGAGAGACCCAGTTGAAAGAAAGCACGAGGAGCCAACATTGGAGCCACACTTCAAGCTGCCAGCATGCTTTATTACTGGTTACGTTGGTTTTATGCAAGCTTAGACAATAGTGGCATCGTGCCGCAGTGGCTCAGAATGGTTTTGCTTATGTCATGCTTACATAAGGAGCTTACATAATTGGGGACTACTGCGCAGGTGTGCAGTGACTCATAGTTCCGGGCTGCCTGCCCTGGACTGACCTTCACGGACCCCACAGTCATATAGTAACTCTATATTTAACTTTTTGAGGAAACTTCATACTGGTTTCCATAGTGGCTGTGCCAATTTACATTCCTATTAACAGTGTACAAAGGGTCCCTTTATCTCCACATCCCTTCTGACACTCGTTATTTCTTATCTTATAGATAATTGCCTTTATAACAAGTGTGAGGTGGTATCTTATTGTGCTCTTGAGTTGCATTTCTCTAATAACTCTTGAAGATAAGAAGTAAATGCAAAAATAAATGGACAAGGCTATATCAAACTAAAAAGCTTCTGCACAGCTAAAGAAACCATCAACACAGCAAAAAGGCAACCAACTGAATGGGAGAAAATATTTGCACACAGTACCTCTGATAAGGGGCTAATATCCAAAATATGTAAAAACTCATATATTTAAATAAAAAAAATGATCTGACTAACAATTGGGCAGAGGGCCTAAACAGATACTTTTTCAAAGAAGACATACTCATGGCCTACATATGTATGAAAAGATGTTCAACTTCACCAGTTATAAGGGAAATGCCATTGTTAAATTACCATGTACACAGTGTTTATTTAGCTCACGATAAAATTAAAACTCATATTTCTCATGTTTTAGAGTTTTTGTGAGAATTATGTAAGGTAAAAACACACTGTAAAGTTTTCAGTACATGGCCTAGCTGTCATTCCTTCCAGGGGAACCTAGGGGCTCATAGGTGTTTGCTTCACTTCCTTATTCCGTGTCCTTTAACAGGCTGACTTAAATTCAGTGTCTGGGAGAACTCGTAGGAAGTGGAGAACATTAATAAAGGAAAAAGGAGGGAAAAATTGAGTGGCTTCCTCAGTATCCCGGTACTCTACCACTCTGTAGACACTCAGTATTCTTTTTCTGGCTACTCAAATCTCACCATAGCAACCTACCCATTCCTCCCATGATCTCCAATCTACCAACACCTCCTCTTGATCAACTCCAGAACTGCTGATCCTAGCTAGTTGTTTGAAATAAGCCATACTAACATGAATGTAGTTTTAAGGATGTTTAAAAT
Source organism: Mormoops blainvillei (assembly GCA_004026545.1). Classification (NCBI taxonomy): domain Eukaryota; kingdom Metazoa; phylum Chordata; class Mammalia; order Chiroptera; family Mormoopidae; genus Mormoops; species Mormoops blainvillei. The sequence continues at coordinate 86,593 of PVJD01005923.1, forward strand.
ACTGAAGAGTATTCTAATTTTTAAATAGGGGTGGCTAGAAAACATAATTGTTTTCCTAATTTGCACAAATTTCATTTTATTTCTTGTAAAATTTTTAAAAGATTTTATTTATTTTATATTTTTAGACAGAGGGGAAGGGAGGGAAAAAGAGAGGGAGTGAAGCATCAGTGTGTGGTTGCCTCTCGTGCGCCCCCTCAATCCACTGAGCCACACCAGCCAGGGCTAATTTGAGCAAATTTTAAAGAAAACATTAGAAAACGGGAATAGGGTAGGCCTTGACCAGGTGGCTCACTTGATTGGAGCATCATCCCATACACCAAAATGTTGAGGGTTCCATCCCTGGTCAGGGCACACATCTAGGTTGATAGGCCCATCCCCCATGGGCCTATCCAGACATGTACGAGTATACGGAAGGCAACTGACCAGTCTGTGTGTGTGTATGTGTTTCCCTTTCTCTCTCTAAAATCAGTAAACATATCCTTGGTTGAGGATTAAAAAAAATAAATAAATAAGGGGATAAGGAAAAGATGTTTGACATAAAGAATCTACCACAAAGATTCTGTCAAGGAATCTATTCTAAGGGTCAGTTTCCCTGAGCTAGACAACATTTTGACAGCCATTTTTGCTGCTTCCACAATTATTTTTTTTTAAAGATTTCATTCATTTATTTTCAGAGAGAAGGAAACAGAAGGAGAAAGAGAGGGAGAGAAACATTGACGTGAGAGAGAAACATCAATGGGTTACCTCTCACACACACACCCCAAGGGAACCAATCCTGCAACCTAGGCATGTGTCCTGATCTGGTCGGCATCCTTTCCCTTTGTGGGATGATGCCCAACCAACTGAGCCACACTGGTCATGCACTGCCTCCCTATTTAAATCTATGTCATTGTCCACAAAAGTTCATGGGTCCATATGTGTTTACTGGGGAGTACTTGAAGGGAATAGTCATAAGAGTAAGTCTCTTCAGAATTGTCATTTGTCATCCCACAGGGCTGCAGCATTAGCATTTTTTGACATGATTTATAACATGTTTTCAATAATTTTTGGAAATACACAAAAAACTCAATACTCAGGAAATGACATGAAAGGTTTAACATTCTGTAATCAATTTTTTAACTGATAAAATATCATGTTGTGTCCTGGCTGGTGGATTGAGCATCGGCCTGCAAACCAGATGGTTGCTGGTTCAATTCCGCAGTCAAGACACATGCCTGGGTTGCAGGCCAGGTCCCCAGTACGGGGCACAAGAGAGGCAAGCACACATTGATGTTTCTCTCCCTCTCTTTCTCCCTTCCCCCCGTCTAAAAATAAAATAAATAAAATCTTTAAAATATATATATCATGTCGTAATTGATGCAATTTGTCTTCCATGTATTTTATTATGAGAATTCCAGGTTTCTAACAAATTTTACAGACATACATATAGCTATGTTTACACAAACAGTGAAATAGAAAATTCAGCTTCATATTTAGTTGCAATTTTTTTTCTGTTTATTGTTCTATCTCCTATTATATTGTCAGAATAAAGGGGAGAATACATCACAAACAGCTACTGCTTTTGCTATTTCGTTGGTGCATTAATGAAACCAGAAGACTGTTCATACATTCACCAGGTAATAGACATTTGGGTTCTTTCCACGCTAACTTTTTAGCTATAGGTGTGTGTATATGAGAGTCTGTGTGTGTGTGTGCATTCTTCTATCCTTCCTAAGTACCTAACTCTGAGACCTTTGGTTATTGGTAAATATATACTTGAGTTTACATGAAATTGCCAAACAGTTTTCCAAAGTGACTATACCATTTTGACTAACTCCAACAACATTACAGTTGATCTCCACCCATGCTAACATCTGACATTGCCAGATATTTCTTGTTTTGATTTTAGCTCTGCTAATAGGTATGTTGTGGTACCCTACTATGGTAGTAATTTGCTATGATAAAAGGTGTTCAGCATCTTTCCACATAATTACTTACAATGCATGTCTCTGTGGTGGTGACCCATTCACTTAAATCTTATTCCTATATTTTATTATCTTTTTATTTTCTAATTATTGAGTTGTAAAAGTTTTTTACACATTCTGGAGAAGACTGTTCTTTCACTTATATATTTCATTTCTTTTTCCTTTTATGGTTTAGACTTTCTGTCTTATACCTAGTAAATCTTTCCTTAACTCAAGGTCACAAAAATGTATTGTATACTTTCTAGTTTAGCATCTTGTGCACTTTACTTTTCTCAGTTTTACATTAGGTCTATTTTTCATTTCAAGTTAATTTTTGTATTTGGTATGAAGTATAGTAAACAGTTTCTGTTTTATTTTCTTGATTTGTTCATTCTGTTTTGTTTTGTTTTGTATGGATGTCCAGTTGTTCAAGTACCACATTTTAAAAAATAATATTCTTTTACCATTAAATTCCCTAATCAAAAATTAATTGACATTATATGTGTGAATCTCTATTTCATTCTGTTAATCTATATTTCTATTCATTTGAAAATATCATGTTGTTTTGATTATTGTAATTTTATAGTCAGTCTTTTAATGAGATAGTGATAGTCTTCCAATCCTGTTGCTTTCAAAAAAACTATTTTCTGATAGACACTTAGGTTGCTTCCAGCATCCGGACATTGTAAATTATGCTGCTATGAACATTGGTATGCATAGGTTCTTTTGAATTGGTGTTTTGGAATTCTTAAGATATAATCCCAGCAGTGGTATTTCTGGATCAAAAGGCAGTAAGTGAGTGGATCAAAAAACTACAGCAGATTGACACAATGGAAAACTGTGCAGAAGAAAGGAAGAAGAAGCTCCTACCCTTCACAACAGCATGGGTAGAACTGGAGAGCATTATGCTAGTGAAATAAGGCAGACGGTGAAAGACAAATACCATATGATCTCAACTATAAGTGGAACCTAATCAACAAAACAAACAAGCAAGCAAAATATAACCAGAGACATTGAAACAAAAAACAAACCAACAGTAACCAAAGGGGAGGGTGGAGGAAGATAATGGGGGAAAGAAGAGGGATGGTTGTCAAACCATCCTGTATAAAAGACCTATGGACAAAGCCAAAGGGGGGGAAGGGTTGATGGTGGGAGGAGGGGGTGGGTGGGGTGGGGAAAAGTGGTGACAGGAAAATGGAGACAACTGTACTTGAACAATAAAAATGAATAAATAAAACAAGAAAAAAATTTTGACTCTTCCATGTTCTTTGCATTTTTATAAATATTTTAGAATTCTCAACTTCTGACAACTGGTCTGTGAAATAATTTGTTCCTTTTTATGCAGTGGATCTTTCAAATCTGGCTTTCATCAAAATTTTAGTTTTATCTTTGGTTAAAAGCAGTTCATTATTATCTGAATAGTGTGTGTATATGTGTCTTGTTTAGGATGTTTAAAGTTTCTTGAATCTTTGGTTTGATATCTTTCTTTCTTTTCTTTTTTTTTTGAAAAAATTTTATTGGTTCTATTTTTCAAATAGTTCAGCTACCCATTTTCTATCTTTCACTCTTTCCTTTCTAAGATTTAATTAAATATATGTTAGATCATATGATATTGTCACACAGCTCCTGGATATTCTGTTCTTTTTTACTCACTTTTTTCTCTATATATGCTGGCTCTGATTATTTTAAGAAATGATACTTTTCTGCTGTTTTTCTCACTGATACTTTTTTCAGCTGTATCAAATTATTCACTGAACTGTTTAACAGTGCCTGTGGTAATGTGTGTACACATGCAGATGCTGATAAAATTCTAGCATTTCTTTTTCATTATATTATTATAGTTTCTGACACTCTGCTAAAATTTGCCAGCTGTTTTTATGTGTGGTTCACCTTTTCAGTTATATTCTTTAACTTATTTGTCATAGCTTTTTAAAATTTTTCTAATATTTTTAACATCTCAGTAACCTGAGTTTAAGTATTTTGATTTTTTTGTCTATTGACAATAGATTGTTTTTCCTTGCTTTCATTGAACATTACAACTTCTTAGAAAACATTATGTATAGACCACTGGAGACACAGTATATAGAACATTATGTGCAGAACAATGCGGAATTAAGTAAATATCACTTATGATACTCACTCTTTTGCAAAAAGAACCTAGTCATTAATGGCTATGTCATTAGTGTCAGGACTACAGAAAAACTAGTAAAAAGCTGAACAAGATTTAGGTTTTGATGTTACTATGGTTATGTTTCTTGTGCAATATGTTTCAATTCTTCCAGTGGTGGATTACCATTACCTTGTGCTTAGGGCTTGGGTTGTCAGAGGTTTTCCTTAGTTTTTCTGTTCCACCTCAGCTCTCAGTCATCCCAGCACACCCTCGACTATGTAGTTTCTCTTTCACCATTCTCTTGCACATCCTTGACTACTGTTGTTTGTTACTCCAGGCTATTTTGGGGAAGTAGAAGGAATTCTTTGGGTGCCACGGTCTCAGAAGTAGGATTTCCCTTCACTCTTCATAGTAGCAAAATCCTGACATGTGTCTGTGGTTAGTGTTAGATTGTACTTTCCACCCACCCCCCAGCCCCCACCCTTTAGAAGTAGCAAGCTTCTACTGGCAAGAGTACAGATATAGTTTGAGATCCTGGGCAAAGGAGAGTTTCCTATCTCCTACTCACCCCAACCACACAGTACTGTTTTTATTTTTTAATTCTACCTTTAGCCAGCTCAGCTACTATATTTGTTCGCACATGTCACCACTTCCTGTCTTAGCTGCCTTCACAGAATAGTCCCTAGACTCGGGAAGTTTTATAAATTATCCGGTTTTCTGTCAGTGTTAGATTGGGAGCAATACTTTTAATTTTAAATATTTATTTGAATCTATTCTCCCTGTATACCTTATAATGAAGTTATATACATAATATATTCTAATTCTTGAATTCAGTCAACTTTTGTAAAATTTTATCCTAATTTTTACGCATTTATGTTATTAAATTTTGAACTTTTGATTCAAAGTATATTTTTTATTGTCTCCAAATGCTTAGAACATGTTTATTTTAGTCTGAGGTTTTGTGCTATACTTTTCTGTTTTGTGGTTGTTTAGGAGGGGAAGTATATTTGGAAGCTGAAATTATTCAATTCGGATTCTCTAATTTTTTCTTATAGTAGTTTTATATAAATGCGATCTCTTTTGTGTGTGTGTGTTCCTATTCAATTCATGAACAGGTTACTAGTTCAAGAGTGCCCTCTTCTGTTATTTTAATAAAATACAGATATTTTAATGGATAATGATGAGTAGGTGAAGGTATTACCATTTTTCATTTTCTTTCCAATAGAATCCATAATTTCTTACCTCTTATTCCCTTCTGTGCTTTCACTGTCACATCTCCAAAGGATACTATTTGTTCTTTCTATATGGAATTTCCCCTCAGAGCAATGTTTCCTCAAGGACACTATGCCTGTCTCTAGTCATTTTCAAGTCCCTTCCCTATAGACAGTGTGGCATATGACCACATTCCAAATTTGTGTTTACTATTTTGGCTCTTATTCTTGCACTTTCTCTTATGGGAGTAATTTATGTGTTTGATCTAAATATCCTCACCCACCTATCCTTTTTGTAAAATCTTTTAAGCCTCCTCTCCCTCTCTAAACACACTCTCAGTATCAGACAAAAGGAACATTCTATAATTTGATTTATTATTCCACTTAAGTGTCATATAATGTTTAAAGTGTGGTTCATGGCCCTGGTCAGTGTGGCTCAGCTGGGAGGCAACCAAGCGCTGTTTCTCTCTCACATCAATGTGTGTGTGTCTCTCTCTCCTTCTATTCCCCTCTCTCTAAAATCAGTAAGCATGTGCTCGGGTGAGAATAAAAAAAAAAGTGTGGTTTTAAATGGTTTAATTTGGACTTCTGCTTTGTCATATGGTTTTAGGAAAAAGTATGTAGAAAAGTAAAATCAGACACTCATCACTCGATTTGTAGTGTATTCATAAAATGGAGTGTCATACGACATTAAAATAGAATAAATTTTTCATAAATATAACATAGATGAACCTCAAATACAAACCTTGTGTTAAAAGGAGCTAGCTACAAGAATATTCATACTATATGTTTTTATATTTATGAAGTTTTATAATAGGAAAAACCAATATATTGTGAAATAAATTATCACTGGGACAGATTGTAGATGAATTCACTGCAAAAGAACATAGGGAACTTAATGGAATGATGAATATACTTTATATCTTCACTAGTGGGGTGATGGCTATATAGGTATACAGTATACATTTCTCAAAACTCATTCAGTTTTATAATTAAAATGTAGGCATTTTGCAGTATATAAATTTTAGCTTAATAAATTTGTTTTTTTAATTCTCAATATATGGCTAAATAGCAGATTAGATACAGATGAAAAGAGAATTAATGGACTGGAAAACACATCAGAAAGAAGAAATATGGACACTATAAAAAGGAAGTTAAGAGACTTGAAAAGTGTAAAAGGGAATTCTAATAATATATCTTTAATAGGAATTCCAGAAATCAAGAATTAGAGAAACAAAGGAAAGGCAATATTTAAAGAAGAAATGACTGAATTTTCCAAAACTGAGGAAGAAATAAACCTTTATATAAATGAAAAAAAAACAGAAAAGAGAAGAATCAAATTACTAAAATCAGTAATAAAAGAGGAGACATCATTGTTGATACAGAAATAAAAAGCAATGTAAGAGAATACTATGAACACCTGTAAGCCAGTAAGTTAGAAAATGTACATGAAATGAACAAATGCCTGGAAAGACTCAAACTATTAGAGAAAATGTAAGAAGAAATGAAATTCTAAACATTCCTATAACAAGTAAAGATATGAATTATTATTTTAAAACTTCCCATGAAGAAACTTGCAGGCCCAGATGACCTTGGTGGTATATTTTGCAAAATGTTTAAAGAGTAATTAATATCAATCAGTCACAAACCCTTCCAAAAAGGACTGAATACTTCCCAACTCATTCTATGGGACCAATATTACCTTCATACAAAATCAGACAAAGACATCACAAGAAAAGAAAATCATACCCCAATATCCATTTTTGAATAAAGTCACAAGTCTTCTTGACAAAATACCAGCAAACTGAATTCAACATAATGTAAAATGTATTATATACCATTACCAAGTAAGATTCATCTCACGAATGTAAGTTGGTGTAAGGGAAAAACCCACATGATCTTCTTAATTGATGCAGAAATATCATTTGACAAAATCCAAAATCCTTTCGTAATAAAAAATAAAACCAACAATGAACACACTAGGAATAAAATGGAATTTTCCCAACCAGATAAAGAATATCTATGAAACAAAGTCCACTGCTAAATTCACACTCAATGCCAAAAAGCTTTCTCCCTAAGAGTAGGAAAAAAATAAGTATATGCCCTCTCACCATGTCTATTCAATGCTGTACTGAGGGTTGTAGCAAGGACTATTAGGCATGAAAAAAATATTAAAAAGAAAAGAAAAAAACAGACATCTGAACAGGCTAATTTATTTTAAATATACATCCAAACACATTGTAATAAAACTGTAGAATTTTAAAACCAAAGAGAAAAGCTAAAAGTAAGGTATAAGAACGGAAAGAAAAAAACTGAAAGATAAGCAATATTCTCATCAGCAAAAACAGGTGCCAGAAAACAAGACAGAACTATCAACATAAAATTCTACACCTAACGAAATTATTACTCAAAACAAAGGCCAAGAAAATAAATTCACGTGAAGATAAACAGAGTTTTCTATTCACTGCTACATGCTGAACTTTTTAGAAAAGATGTAATTCAGTAGAAAGGAAGAGAAAAAAGCAAAAATGTTGAGAAAAATTAGTGAAAAGAAAAAATTTGGCACAATCAGAGATATGATAAAAATAGTTAAGAAAATATTAAAAGTTGTTAATTGTATATTATTTTATTTTCTTCAAAATAAAAAAAAATTATAATAAACCACCAAAGCAATTATCTGAAAAAGACAAGGAATGATATGGTTTCTTCAAAATTGAAGAAGATGAATGACTAGGAAAAATTCTGAGGGAGAAAAAACCATTACATAAAACAAAAAAAACAAAAGTATTTGTAGAGGCAATGTAACCTAACTACTAGCACAGTTTCTAAAAACAGAATGCATATGTTCAGTTCTTGATTCATCACTTTCCAATTGTGTCATGCTATATAAGTTACTAAAATACCTGTTTTCTCACCTGCAAAATGGAAAAAATTATAGGGTTTACCTTAGAGGGTTGTTTTAAGAAATAAATGATAACAGCCTTTTGTGGAAGGTATGGCCTGCTATTATTCTCCGTGCTTAATAACACTTAGGCATTTTAATTCTGAAAGGTACCTGGAACTGAAGTGGATTTTCTTTGCTCAGGTGTGTTTACTCCACCTAAGAAATGAATAGCCGCATAAGTCCTTTGTGAGTTTTAACTTGCTCTGATCTTAGACAATTCACCTGATGATTGTGAGGCTCAGTTTGCTCATCCATAAAATGGGAATGAGGCTGCCTATCTTTCAGTGCTGTTATGATTCACAAATAAGTCAACCAAGCTAAAATGTTTGACTAATCGGCCAGTCCTTACAATGGCCTATGTGACTCAATGTGATCTAGATCTCATATTATTCTCATCTCTCACCCCTCTCTAGCCCATTCACCTCCTTGCTCTTGCTTAAATAGACCAACACATTCCCAAATCAGGGGCTTTGCATTTGATCATGCTCAGATATTGTCATGGTTACTCCTCACTACTTTAAGGTCTTTATCAAATGTCATCTTCTCAGCAAGAACTTTCTTACTACTCTTGTTTACAAACACTTCGTATACACATTTCTAGCTTCATCTTCCTTCAACATACCATAGATTATATTTACTTATCTCACTCCTTTCCTTTGTCTCCAACTAGACTATATGTGTCATGAAGGCAGAGATTTTTTTTCTTTTTTTGTTGTTTCTCCATCACCTAGAAAAGTCCTTGGTACACGGTTTGTATTTAATAAATATTAACTGAAAGAATCATTTGAAGGCTATCAGTTATACATCTCATGATTCCCATTTCCTTAATGGTCTCTGCCTTCAAAACCCTCATCAGCTCCCTCCAATCACGTCCTGCAATATTGATGCCTGGGCCTTTCAAGAATCAGCCCTGAATATGCTGGGCCAACCCTTCAGCTTTCACCGTACAGCCTGTAAGTTTACTTCGAGAGCTGGATGAAACACATGCCATGCTCAGCGTGTGACCTGGCATCCTGAATGGCCAGCCAATGACCCAGATGTTGCAACCGAAAGGACAGAAAAGTTAATTCTGCCCTAACAAAGGACCTTGAAAAATAGGAAAAGAGAGTGGGAGTAGTCGTGCAGGCAGCTACACTGTTGCTCTTCTTCACCCCCACAACTACTCAGGGATGTGGATTCTCCCCGAAACCTGTCTGGAGATGTCCCTTGTGCTAAACAGACACACAAGACGACCAGCGTGCATAACCTCTGTGGCTTGCTCCGAAGCAAGAGCAGTGCAGCGACACACCACGTCAGTTGGCTTCCCGTCACTCTGCTTCGTTTCTCTTCCCACGCCTTACCCCCACCCTCATCTCTTTGCTGTAAGTTTGTATCTTTCAAATCAGACACCAGCACTGTAATCCTTGCCTCAGGTTCTGTTTTCTGAAGAACCTGGGTTAAGACGGGGTCTTTGATGTTTTTATTCCTTTGGATTCAAGGGGCAAACTACATTAATCACTAGGTTGGTGAGGATACAGTGTGGTATTATTGATGCTATTGAAGTCAAACTGAACCAGGTTTGAATCACAACTGTAGCATTTACTGGTTATGTGACCCTGGGCAATTCACTTAATCTTTCTGAGCCTAAATGTCTTCATGTGAAAAAAAGGAAAGAATGATAAAATAACATAATCTAGTACATTGCCTGACACAAAATAGTCACCCATAAAAATAGTTAAACAGTAAAAAGCTGTAGCACATTGATTACTCTTAGCGACAGAGGGAGGTGCTGTGATCAATAACTTAGAAAAGAGAAATTTAAAGTATGGTATTAATGAGATTTCCTTTATACTGGTGACCTTAGCTTTAAGTAAATAAGACCTATAACTAATTTCTTATAATGTTCCAGAATATGGTAAAAATTATGGCTATTTTTGTACATTTGTTTAGCATCCGTAAAACACTTCATAATTATGTTATTTTTATTTGATATTCCTGGCAATTCTTTGAGGTGGACCTCCTTGTAATAAATTTATTTTATACTACAAACTCTACCTGCATATGAAACAATAAGATAAGAAAAAAAAACATGACTGTCTCCATATTAAGTAAATTTCCCAAGATTTTACATTGTGTGTATTAGTTTGCACCATAATGCCAGACACTATAACAAACAAATTTTAAAATTTGTCAGTGCTTGTAGTCAGTGAGCTATCCTCAACACAGCTATTCGTGGCTTCTATCTCGTGGTCCTGCTTTCTCCAAAGGCCTTCGGCATCCTCCCGCCTCAGCTCGAGGTGGAAGAAATGGGTGAAGGTACATGTTTATCTATTTTAGTGATTTGCTCAGAAGTGACATCCATCACTTCTCACATGCCATAATCTTCTGATCACAGGGATGGTGTGACACTGGGCCACGTTCACTGGAAAGTTACGTACTTGCCAACCATCAGTCTTTGGAATGGAAGTTCCAAAGCATGCCTGCCTACAAGATTTAAATAATAGCCTTTTCTATAATCAAGATTCTATGACACCAAAGCTTGTACTCTTCTCAGCAGATATAAATAGCTCCGTGGCAACTCATCATAAAAAGAAAACAAAGATAAATTATATTTCATACCTTATTCTTTTGGTCAGTTTTATTTATAAAATATAGTACTTGGCTTGTAATAAAAGGCAATTATCATATTACAATTACCTAGCTGCACAGATTTTAATAAAAATATAAGGCATATTAATATAGGGTCTGGCAGAAATAACACCACTGAGTGTGGTTGGTAGGGTACGAGAATGTCTTGCATGAGATAGACAGCAATTCAAACATTTCACCTACAATGTCATATGGTGTGCTTGACCGTGATACTGTTATGTTACAGAATTACATGCTTATGATTTTGTATTAAAAAGATTTTATGTAATAAAAAAGGGGCTTTATTTGTGCTGGACCCTGTATATTGCTCATTTGAGGAGATGAATAGTATAAAAGAGTAACACTTTTCATGAAAACAGCTTAAAATAAATCTTTAATGAACATGTCTAACAAAACAGATAGAGCCAAATTTATGAAAATTAAAACCAATTTTTGATTTGTTTTTGACCCATCATCTTGATTTCTCCTTAAACCTGAACATCTTCTTTGAGGTGAATTACTAATCATGCTCACAGAGGGACAGAACAATAAAACATAAGGACAGCACCTTCCATGACATGCTAAAGTTTATTTTAAACATTCTGCCGTGGTTTATCCAATGGAAGCTGAATCCATGAGTTGGGTAAACAAAAGAATCCATTATTTCAAATAGAAATATCCATGTTTGCAACCAGATATTTTTAAAAGTGATGAAGCAAATTCATTATGTTTTAGAATTAAACATTATCCATCTCATTCTTCTAATTTCTCCTCTAACCAGTGAAGTTAATGTTATGAAAAAAAGATATACATATTTATGTAAATGGTGCTGACACACTGAGAATTTTCAAACATGTTTGTTTATACTTGGCCCTTCCTCAGCTTTTGAAAAATAGAGGGATTTTCATAATGGTAGTATGGGCCACTTGTGTAGTATAAATATATATATTGCTAAGTAAACACTATATACACATAAAATATACACATAACACTATTTCTTGCTTATACAAGAGCTAAAGTAAAGGCAGTGCCTTCTGGCTTAGCTCACAAAATGTAATTTCTATAATGAATCATTTTTTTCCTTATATCCTTGATAGTCTAGATTCAGGCAATAAGATGAAACTTTCAAACACACACACCCGCAAAACTAGGAGTTGCAATACCATGAAAAACTAAATGAACCCCAAACTAATGAATGCTAAATAGTCAAACATCATAATAAAAGAAGTGGGTTTTTTATTTAAGCCACTCTATCTTCAACATCCATCCAAGTAAGAGAGAAGCTTCCCTTAGTTCTGTATGCATGGGAACTAGATCTGCTTTCTCTTTAACATTCTAAACCCTGCCTGAGTATGGCAATGCTTGTCATTGCTTTGAGCAGCTGTAGGGTTCTAAAGACTTACTGTGTCTTGTCCTTCGCTTATCACCCTAAAGAGACTGATCTCTAAAAAATGATCTTCTGGTATTGTTAACCCTAGGTTCAAACTTTTTAGTTCATCAAGAAAGAAAGGGCAAGATTCAGAATGGCAGAGAAAATATCGAAAGTTTATAAATGAAAATAGGACCTGGTTTTCTAGTTTGACAAATCCTCATCATGAGAAAATCACTCACTACAAAAGAGACTGTCCATGATAGGATATTATTTTTACCTATCCTTTTCTACTTATTCCCCTAGGTATCACTTACTGGTAACTCTAAAAACATCTCAGTTAAGAACAATCCCCCCAAAATTTCATGATTCTTTTTTTTCTCTTCTCTTCTTTCCTATCAGCTTTCTGACCAGAGTTTGATGATTGGAAGCTAGTTCTATATTCAGCAATTTATCTTTTCACATCACCTATTTCTAGAAGATAAATTTGTCATTTTCAAATTAGTGCAGCATTTTTTTCACTTACTTATATGCATTAGCAATTGTTTCAATGGGAATGTAATTTTCACCACACACTTGCTAAAGCAGAAATCTTCCCCAAACCTATTGTACAACTCCTGTGCATTAATTTTTTAGACATTTTCTACTAAGCAAAACCTTAAAAGAAACATATTCTGGGGGAAAAATAACTTTAAAGAAACAGTAAATAGTACCACTCAAAAAATGCCTAAAAATAAGAAAAAGAATATAATTCTCTTTCAAATCAGAATCACCTAGAAATCCCTAGAAGCCTTCTTACCCTCATGTAACTTATAGCCTAAACTGTGACTTTTTAAAATTTATTTCAAGCTCAAACTGTAAAGCTCTATATTCATATGATATAAGCTTATCAATCCTGCACCACTTTCTATCTGCATTGCTTTAAATAAATTAAAGACAATTACCAAGATTTCTGATTTTGATATATTTTAATATTAATTTCTATAAGACTTTATTCTCTTTATTTCATTTGCTTTTAAAGAATAAAAAGCCGAAGTGCTCATTAGCTTATTATAACAATAGCTGGCTAAACTCCAACAAAAAAAGCCACCCTTCACATGTGAGTTTTATTTTTGGACTCAGTTAAAATACTTCTAAAATATGCATGCATTGACTTTGAAAAGATGTAATTGTGATATTAAATTTTATTGAAATTTCTCAGGTCCTGATTTGTGTACAGGCTTGTGCTCTGAGTTCCCACGAAGCAGTAAAACGTTTAAAATACTGTCTGTGCAAATGCAAAATTTATGAATTCACACATCTCTGGTTGATTTATGTGAAATAATAATGCACTATTTAATGCTTAAACATGGCTAGGAGCAATGCTAGGCTATCAAGATGTACAATGGAATAATAGATTTATAAGACGGATAACCTTCTTGCCTAGAGAAGCTTGTTTAAAGGTGTTGTACAGATATATTAAACTATATGTAATTTTATACTAACTTAATGCTGTAGGCCCATACTGCAAGCAATAAAAGATTACAACCATGGCATTTGCAATAATAAAATGATCTGGCTATTCAACATCAGGTATCTGAGGACTAAAAAGAGATAAAGGAACTTGTTTAAAACTTTTGTCCCTTTTCATTCATTGCTCTTTACAACATATTTTTTTCCTTTAATGTGGCCGACATAACTCCCTGCCCCAGCAGTTATCTCTTGTAATGCAACCGAGGGCAAAGATTTCCAGGAGGACAGTAATTGCATGTTTCCAGGAATCCTCCAGGTACATTTAATTATCATCTGATTTGCTTAGAAAACTAGCTACAAACTCAGTAGGATGAGATATAAGAAAAAAAATGTAATTGGCAGTTTTCCGGTAACCTCTTCAGTTTTTATTACACTGTATATGTATTTCTTTTTCAGTCAGCAGAGATGATATTATTTTGTCTGAGTTTGGGGCCTTTTTATTTTTTTGATCATCATAATGTAATCACTCAGATGCATTAGCTCAATTTTTATACTCACATAATTTAAAAGATATACAAAACTTATGAATTTTAAAGTTATTATTCCCAGCATTCAATGCTTTGAATTTTGCATTGATTTACTTTCGCAGTTTGACCCTCTTACAAATAGTGTGGTGAATTAATGAAAACATGTCTCTCTAAAATATAGATATAAACAAGGTTATAAACACATTAAAAGATCTCCATTTGCATTGCAATTTTAACTAAGTTCACCACATATATTGATTTATATGGTGTTAAATAGCAATTCAATAAGGTGATTTTAATAAGCAGTAAGTTATTTTAAAAGAAAAAAATAGTCCTGGCTGGCGTGTCTCAGTGGATTGAGTGCTGGCCTGTGAACCGAAAGGTTGCCCGTTCAATTCCCAGTCAGGGCACATGCCTGGGCTTGCAGGCCAGGTCCCCGGTTAGGGTTGCGCAAGAGGAAATGAATGTCTCTCACACCTCGATGTTTCTCTCCCTGTCTTTCTCCCTCCCTACCCCTCTCCCTAAAAATAAATAAATAAAATCTTTAAAGAAAAAAATATTATTTCAACTAATAGCAGAATTTTAATACAATCTCCTTTGAAAGAACAAAATTTTTGATGAATCAAAATGTTAATGCAATTTAGTTTACATTAACAAAGATACAAATCAAAAATGTTATGACAAGATGAGCAACTAGTTTTAAGGAGATAAAGATTAGTCCTAAATTTTCAAATCGTATGACAAAAGGCCTGGTTGAAATCAAATTAAAATTTGATGACATTTTTTAAAAAATCATAAGGTTTTCTTTTTTCCTTTCAACTTCCAAAACTCGATTTCGTGTCTGGGGCTACATTTCCTATTTAAGACAAAGTTGTTTTAGTTTAACAGTGATATCAGTTATACTGGCCTTAAAGTTAGCTATATTAGCCAGGAAATAGCCCGATTGCCTATTACCCATCAGATCTTCAACTCTCCTTCTGTGCATACAGTTTCTAAAGTGCAAAATTTCAACAGCCATTGTTAATGGCATTTCAGCAACTTTTATTCCCTATTTACACATACAGTAGAAACACATGTAATTAAGAGATATCCCAGTGCTGAAATATCATCTTATGTGGGCACTCACTGTTGAATGATTTTCAGCATTTTCAACGTTGCCCTTAGGAAATGTATAATATTCCAGCAACCAGAAATCCAGTAACTCGTTGAAACTTGTCAAAATATGTGGTCAACCTGAGTTTTCAAAATATAGTTTGTGTCCATTGTAACCAGGAATCCTGCAACATCTGCCTAGTTTTCTGAAGGATGAGCAACTGAAACATTTACAAACAAGTAACCTTAGTTCTCCCATTCAAAAATGATATGGAAGAAAAGGGACCGTGGCACTATTCACCCTTGATTGCTAAAGGGATACAAAAGTATTATTTTCTATAAAAACACTAATAAAAATATAATATGTATGATATCACTAGAAAACATATTAAATTTGCTGAAACCATTGTCTACTTGAGTATTCTGTTTTGAGAATTGAGACAACATTTTCCAGGTCTCTGTCCTATCTACATTAGTTTCTGTCTTCTTACCCTGATTTATGTTTTGCCATAATAAATAGCACCTCTAATAGCTGCATTATTATTCATGTTTGCTTATTTGCTTGTCGCCTGACTTGCTCAACCTGAACGTTAAGCTCTGTGAGTGTAGGATATACAGTAAATTTTCACTTAACGCCATTGACAGGTTCTTAAGCAAAATGACCAATTTTACCATAGTGTAAGAGTTGATATAAACAAGCATTAATGTGAAAAATTGCTCAACATTACCAATCATCAGAGAGATGCAAATTAAAACCACAATGTGACCTCACCTCCTGCCTGTCAGAATGGATACTGTCAATAAATCAACAAACAACAAGCACTGGCAAAGATGTGGGGAAAAAGGAACCACAACCCCCTCCGCTCTGACAGCTGTCAGTCTGCTCCAAGTCACCATGCCTCTGTTTCTATCTTGTTGGTCACTTTATTTTGTTCACTAGATTCCACATATGAGATGATACGGTATTTGCCTTTCTCTGACTAGCTTATTTCACTTAGCATAATAACCTCCAGGTCCATCCATGCTGTCACAAAAGGGAGGAATTCCTTCTTTTTTACAGCCAAGTACTATTCCATTGTGTGAATGTATAACAGCTTTTTTATCCACTTATCTGCTGATGGGTAATTTGGGTGTTCACAGATCCTGGCGATTGTAAAAATCGGGGTACATATATGCTTTCAAATTAGTTTTGTGTTTCTTCATATATTTTCCCAGAACTAGGATCACTGGATCAAAAGGCAGCTCCATTTTTAATTTTTTTGAGGAAGCTCCACACCGTCTTCCACAGTGGTTACACCAGTCTGCATTCCCACCAGCCTCCAAGCAAGTTCAGCTGCTGCTCCAGTCAGTATACTAGACTCTAACAGGTCCCTGGCAGGCAGCTGTCTAGAGGGTTTGCCTTGTGACTAAGTTGATTCCCAGGGAGCCCCCCTAACAGCCCAGCAGGAGGCTTTCTGCTCACCAGCCTGCAGCACCTCAGCAAGCTTTGCCACCACCCATCAGGCAATATAGCTCACTCTTTCCAAATGTGCTCCTCCCTTGGGCACTTTGCCTTAACCAGTGCCAGCTGCTGCTCTATCAGATATTTGTGGTCCTTGGAATTCTCTTTACCTTTTGTAGTTATTCCCTAGTTACTAGTCAATTCTTTATAATAAACTTCACTTGTTTGGATTACTGTGTGTTTCTTGTCTCCTGGCTGGACCCGAAATGATATAATTATTTCTTCAAAAAGGATTTCTTTAATGAAAATTGAATAACGAATATTGTATTACCTCAAATTATGCTAACATCTATATTTAATTTTCTAAGTTCTTATAATTTTGAGACTCTTTTCCTTCTTAAAATGCAAAAAAAAAAAGACTAAGTTCTAAAAGGATGTTTTCTTACTTTCTAGTTTTATATGTGGAGATTGTTTTAAAAGGGATAGATGTATTTTTTTATGAGCAAGTGAGGGAAACTGAATTAATAAATATGTAAGTCCCTAGAGTCTAACTTATTTTATAACAGGATAAAATTGGTCCATAAAATGCCTTCCTGCAGGTAACTACACACTCCTTACATGGGGTTGCACATGGTATTAAGCACCAGAGCCATACACATGCAGTGATAACAGCTTAAGCTGGATTAGGCATGGGTGCTTTCTAGTTAGGATCTGGGATGTCATAGGTCACATGAATCTTATGGAATATTATATGGTTTAATGCAAAATGTACAATAAATCTCAGGACTATGATTTTTTTTCTCCTTTTAAAAGAGCTCTTTAAGTCACATAACATGTAGCCCCAGCTGGGTGGTTCAGTTGGTTGCATTGCCATCCCATATACCAAAGGGTTGTGGGTTCAATTCCTGGTCAGGGCACGTACCAAGATTGTGGGTTCAGTCCCTAGTCATGGCACTCACAGGAGGCAACCAATCGATATTTCTCTCACATAGATGTTTTCTCTCTCTACCTTTCTCTCTCCCCAAAATCAATAAACCCAGATAAGGATTAAAAAATAATAATAATACAGCACAACATATATATTCTTATATTTACTATCCCTTAACTTTAAAGAGCTAAATGTAATTCTCGGTATTTGTTTTGCTCTTTTGCTTAGCTGGAAGAGATGATGTCATCTGACAAAAATACCTACACTACATTATGTTCTTCAGAAGTTGTGCATATCTGACCTTTATTCTTTCTGAGGAACAATTAAAGTCAAAATTGGAAACTGGGGCCCTGCTTTAAGCATCAGCAGTAACTTCTAAAAAATACAGCATTTTTCAAATTTTAGTTGAAGATTTTTTTTACTGCTACGGATTATTAAATATTTTAAAAGTGCCATCCCTATGGGGGAAGGGAAATAGGACGATAATGGGATATAACTTCTATACTAAGCTATATTGCACATTGAGGGCTAGCTGGCTGGGAGAATTAGTGAGGGAAATATTACAAAAGAGTAACCTCTACCTCAGTGCAGATGGAAATAAAGGTTATTCTAACCATACAAACAGGCTAGTGAATTCAGCCAGTATGTTTTAACCACCAAGTGGCAGTTCCACTTACTCTCCCCTCTAGGACCTTCCTACCATTTCAGTCACCTGGTCCAAGACTTTCATTTTACAAACTAAAAACCTAAGATCTGTGTAGGTTAAGTTCATGGTTACATAGCTAATTGGTGGACTGAGCTTTAATGCAATAAGAACTGCAGCCTCTTTAATCAAACTTAGTGACAGGGTCTGCTAGTTACCTCCCAAAGCTAAGCCTCCCTTGTCTTAACACAAAATTCCACTTTTTAGATGGACAGATTTCTACTCAGCCTCTCTTGCAGCTAGATTTGGTGATAAAATCACTTGGCCAATAAGATGTAATAGAAGTTTTATATGTCACTTCCAAGAAACACCATTAGAGGCATAAGGGATAGCCTTTCCTAGCACTTTGCTGTTTCTTGCTGACTCATTAAAAGTGAACAGCTGCCACTCATAGAGCCATCTTGAACCCTAAGTGATGTACTAAACATGGCTGAGCAACAAGATAGAAGAAACATAGGTCTTTGCCACAAAAGAACCACTGTATCGGTCTTGGACTGCTTACCTTGGGACTTCTTTAACACAAGAAAGAAATTATCTAATTTAAGCCACCAATAGGTATATGTGGCCAGTCCTAATCCTAATGGTTCAGATAACCACAGGTCCATAAATTTTGTAATAGCTCTTCTGAGAGAGAATAAAAAATCCTCACATCCCCAAAATAGGTCCAGCAAAAGTCCAAGATCTTTTTGCTCAAAGAGTGATTCACTGACCAGCAGCAATGGCATCAGCTAAAATTCCAATAGAAGCCCAAACTCTCAGGTCTTTCCCTACCAAATGTGCACCTGGATATTAACAAATTACAAGTGATGTTTACAGACATTTGCATTTGGGAAGCACTGCTGTAAGATAATCAAGAGGTCTGACACACCCGCCCGTGGCAACTGAACCTTGTGTGTGGTACAATTTCATTGCAGTATCTTTCTATAACCAACAAACACGTGATCTCTGGCAAGATGCCCAAATTCTGCTTCAGGTATTAGAGTCTATTGTAGACGTTTATCAGGTAAAGGTCTATATTTTAAATTTAATAATAATCATAAAGCAATTGTGAACATGATTTTTCTCTGTTTCAGAAAATCCTGGGGACAAAATAGGTTAATGCTCAGTTTTAATATGAGGAAATGTTTGCCCTGTCTTTTTAAACTTTTACCATTGTAAAATATTGCTTTGCAGAAATTGACAGATTTGATCCAGAGGCATGTTTCTTAATCCAAGACTACAGTTTTTTCCACACACTGTTGCTAATTTGTTCAGGACAGAGATAATACAGGAGCTGCGTGTGTCTTGAAGAAATCAAATAAACTTGTCTATGGCCATATAGGGAGTCGGAGTTACAGTCAGAGATTGATCTACCAAGATTCCAAGATATCAAGATCCATTCTGTCTGACAAAAGAAAAAAGAAGGAAGGAAGGAAGGAAAGAAGGAAGGAAGGAAGGAAGGAAGGAAGGAAGGAAGGAAGGAAGGAAGGAAGG